>LVTN01000962.1:101239-113216 GCA_001649415.1 Musa itinerans | reverse complement strand
GGGCTTGTGACTGTTGAATCTCGTATTTTGATGATGAAACCAATTGATAAGTGTTTATGATTTAATCTGCCTTTTGAGTGATGCAGGATATTTCGATCAGGATGAGACAATTAAAGCAAGAAAATCTTGTTGGGTCGAAGGAACATGTTAGAAGATTAGACGTCGGGCCGGTGGATCGGTCGACGTATCGACAGAAGGCTTCAGGCCATGGATTCAAGCATCAGGCCAAGAAGAGCGAGTATTGCGCCAAGGATATCGGAGTTGCGAAGTCAATTGGCCGATTGGGCAATAGGCCGTAAGAGAGGATGATGCGTCAAAGAATCGGACAAAGCGTCGAGGGACCATTGACATGCCGGATAACTTGATTAATTGCTTAGGAGTAATTGTTTAGATCGAAGTTTTGCTTTACTTGTGCAGGATTAACTACGATAGCTTAAAGACATAAAGCAAGTTTACTGGAGTCACGTTCGATGGATGTTTGAGAGTCCGCCGAAAGTCCGAAGATTCATCAGAAGTGCTGCCGGAACTAACCGAGAAAGAATCGGGGACTTGCCAAAGGTTTCGGAAGTCTGCCAGCAAGATCGTCGGAGGTTCGCGGAGATCACCGAGAAGGTTCGGATATTTGCCAAAGACTCGCTAAACTCGCCACAATACCGGGAGCCTACTGGGAGTCCACTGGAAGAAATCCGAGGGTGTATCAGAAGTCTGCCGGAAGATTGCTGGAAAGCTCGCTGGAAGTAAACTCGACGTTGTCGATTAAAAACCTGCTTGGGACTATGTCTTAATTTCGTAGTTTGCATGTAATTAGGATTAGGATTAAGAGTTAATCCTATAACTTGGTTTGGGGCCAACTGGACCCAAATATGAACTGGTTTGGGCCAAATTTGGAGCCCAACCAGTGACCCATAAGGACGGGCGATGGGACCGCCGGACTGGGTGGTGGTATTGCCCAAAACTCGAAAAGTTGAGCAGTGGTACCATCGGACTGGGCGATGGCACCGCCCAACACCCGAAAGGTCCGACGGTGGCACCGCTAGTAAGCGGTCAATGTGACATTGACAGGCGGTGGCACCACCACCGACAAGCGGTGGCACCGTCAGCTCCGGGAACCTAAAAGGAATTTAAAATTTGGAGCCCAAATTTGAATCCTCTTGGGGTCTATAAATACCCCTCAATTCTCAGTAGAGAAAAAAACCTTTGGAGAAGTTAGAAATTGAGAAAAAGCTTTAGCAAAGTCTTGTTTTCAATAGCTTAAGGGTTTACCTCCCTCTTTCTCTTTGAAAAATCTATAAGAGTGTGAACCACTTGTAAAAAGGTTGTAAGAGGGGTATTTGGTTCTTCCCCTTCAAAGTGATTTACTAGTGGAAGTTGGGAGCCTCATTGAAGAAGGCTTCACAAGTGGATGTAGGTCATTTGACCAAACCACTTTAAATTGTGGTGTTCCTTGAATGTATGAGTGTTTAATTTTCTGAATCATTTATTTACTTAGCAGCAAACTTTCGATTTTCATCTCCTTCCTTTACTCGAGCTATTTTTACTAAATCATCATTCGTCGAATCGAAATCTCTACACATTTACGAAATTGAGTTTAAACTTACGAGTTTTAATCCGCTGCACTAATACACCGCCCCTCTTAGTGCCGCTCCGGTCATAACAATCAAAAGTAACGATAAAATTATAATTGATTTTAAATAAATCTCAAGATTTGAATGAGTACTATATTTTGAAATTTGACATCGATAATACTATAAAATGTTGTTAACATTTGCAGCCTTTTTAAAAAGTTTTTATTAGAATATGATTTGCACTTTATAATAAAAAAAATTGAGAGAGTTTTACATAAACTTCACAACTTGTTGAAAATTTGGTAATAAAAATCATTAATAAAGGTAAAAGAAACAAAACAAAGAAGCACTTGCCAATATTTTTTATCACTATATGCATTGTGATATTGAGGGCCTCAAATAGATAAACAAAGTATTTTCTTTATTACAAAAACAATGAAATATTGTTATATATTAGGATAAATATAGTAATTAGTAATAATATTGCTCATAATATTCTAAGAATACTTATTGCTTATTTATTAATATCTTAATGCTAGATCTTTCCCCAGATATCGGGTGCGCTATAAATTTGTCATTAGCTGACACATCCCTATATTTCATGACTATCATAGAAACAATCTTCAATTACGTTCACTATCCTGTCAATGGCTCACATAATAGGATTGTACATATAAACTACATTGATGCATTGGATAACATGTGTATAATCGTTAATTTTTTTCCAGAATCGAAAGTAATGATATATATTTCTTAAACCAAAAATTTCAATCCTATACTGTCGTTAATAGAAGGATATATGGTGAAACAAAATTGGAACAATCCCAATTCAACTAAGGTAGCAATTTAGATATGTACCATGGCCCTCACAGCGTACGAAGGTCCTAGCTACTTTATTTGGTAAACATGTTGTTCAAACATCACAAGGTCCTGGGTTTAAAACCTGCCTTCACAAAATGCAGAACAGTCAAAGCGGAGAGATATAGGCATGCAACTATTTGCTGCCACTGATGATACAACAATGAACAATATCAATCAAATTAAGGGGAGTCTAATCTAATCCTCTTCTTTATTAACAACATTAGGCAAGCTTGATCAGCTGCCTGAGCTGGACGAATGAACCAATAAAAAAGAAGGGGAAAAAATGAGCTAAAACAATAATCGTCTCACACTCCTTATTGGCATTCGCGAAGATATCATTAGTACTCCTGGTACGTCTTCATCGTGTCCATGATGGAGGATGAGATGGCGTTGTCCATGTTGGGAACGGACGGAGAGAACAACGAAGAATCCGGGTATCTGTAGAATGACCTCGATGAGCAGAAGAAATCGGAGGAGTTGGGGGTGAACAACGGGCTCTCCGACAGGAAAGGATTCGGTGGTGCGACGTGCTCAAAGGCGATCGGAGATACGCCACCGGCATTAGTCAACGACGAACATCTGACATGCACGTCGCCCCCAAAGCTGCCGTTCTCCGATGAGGAGGAAGAGTCATCGCAGACAGGCGCAGCAGGCGGCTTGTTGTCCTTGTATGTGCGCGAGACGTTCGACGGCGGGGGTGAAGGAGGGAGGGAGGACGACTCAACGTCGTCAGCGGAGTGGGAGAGGCCGGTAAGCTTCTGGACGAGCGCCATGAAGTCTCGAGCCTGCGTGTGGATAACCTTGGGCGAGTGGGTGTAGATGATGACCGGGTGGTGGCGCTGCTGCTGGTGAGAGGAGGTGATCGTGGAGGAGGAGGAGGAAGACTTGTAGATGAGGTGGGAGTCCTTGTGGATCTTCAGCGGGGCAGGGCGGGAGCCATTTATCTCTCGCGACACCGGGCTCATGTTGAGACGATAGAAGAGGAGGACGAGAAATGGGAGGATGAAGAAAGGAGGGAGATAACAGTTGAATTAGAAAGTAGAGGAGGAGAAGGAAGAGATGTTTATCTTTGTTAGTGTTTTGAAGACATGGCTTGGCTTGCTTTGTTTAGGGTTGGTGGAAGGGAATGGTATTTATATACACGTATATCTAGGAGGGTGGGTTTGGGTGGCGCCAGCCATGTTGACCGTAGACGCCGGGGGGTTGGGGGGGGGGCGCTGTGGTGAGGGAGAGGGGAATGAATGGGGTGAGGTGGGATGAATGCAGGGAAAAGAGGGAGAGGGAGTTGGTAAACAGGATACATGGTGAGGTGAGAGGGGACGACGGAGAGAGAAGGGTGGTGGGTGATGGATTTGAGGTCCTTTTTATTAGGGGAGGGCGTTCAAGGGAAGTAGATCATGTTGACGTGCATTAACTACGTGTGTGAGAGAGAGATTGGATCACAATTTTAATCCGGATCCAATAAGATGATGGGCTCGGAACAAGCACGATTTAAATAAAATCTATCATGTTTCTAATAACATTTTTATGTATCATGGTATTTAGGTAGATAAAACACTTTACTCGCACACATTGGGAATGGTGGTCATATTAGACATATGTCGGCTATATGTATATGAACACGCGCACGTGTGCATTGGATTTCACACCTGGTTAGAATGATCAAATGTAGTGCGACGGTTGACAAACAAATATGATATACCATTTCATTGACAATTTCAATTTAATTAGAAGTTGGCGTTTATCTAGCTTTGAACTTACCTTCATTAATCTAATGTCATACTACACATTAATTAATACTGAAAAGTCTCCCTTTTCGTTGCCTTCGGTCCCTGGTTATCTAGGAGATTCACATCTGCGTTAGATCTGCCAAGATGAAGATGTCTTGCTAAGATATTTACTCTCTACGTCAAGCTGTTTCCATTTCACATGAATGCAATTGTTTCTCCATACAAATCAAAGTTGAGTTACACAGGAAGGAAGCACGGTTGATACTCAAGAGAGCTCGTTGAATCAATATTATTTTAATAAGTTTAATTATGATGAATCCTTCACTTGTGCATCGTTGGTCCAACTTCAAGAATCCTGGTCGATGTTGAGGCGATGGGAAACTAAGAGTTCGATAAAACCAATCCAGGAAGCATCAACAAGCAGCCATGACATGCAAGAGGTCGTACTTTATCGGGTACACATGCTGTAACAAGTGGAAGTGATGAACTTTATAGGTGATATGTTTTATAGGTGCCCCAGTAGCTTTATGCTCATGAGTGAGTGATGAACTTTCATGTGCATCTTACATTGATTAGACAATATTTCAGTGGAGTAGAACATTGACCGGGCAATTAGTCAGATGGAAATATGATCCATGATATCTTTCTTTCTCTTTCTACCCTTAGTGCATGGCCGAAGCTAAGCACATTTGACTCCGAACTTAAAATTACGTTTCCAATATGACTAATTGGGATACCAATTTTTTTATTTGAAATATCTCAACCCCTCTCACTATTTACCCTATTGTTCCTTCCAACTGATTTTGGTCAAGCTGGCGCCGATTTGAAGTCTGAAACAATGCGACCCAAGTCCTGGTTCATTTAGCCCAACCCAAGTTAGGTCCTAAAGACTTAATGAGGTAAACCCGGATGAACTAATTTAGTCATTCCCCATGCCCAAATTTTAAGTTTGGTTTGCCCGAAATGTTTGTGGAACAGCCAAAGAGTGAAGCCAATGTTGAAATGTATCTTCGTTTTGGATCCACAAGCTTGTCTGATTTGGAGCCCAAATTGACTTATTTATGAGTATAACATTATTATTCTCCTAAGGTCTATTCTGGTGCTTCATCGTCTTCGTTGAGGATGTATAATTTGTTTCTTCTCCAATGGTAGGAAACAAAGCTAATAAAAAGATTGAATGTCAGGACTTCGACGTAAACAGTATTCAGTAATTGTTCATACAAGCACGCTCAGTTTATATAAATTTCTGATAAGTAGATTAGTGTTTGAGGTAGGCAACAAAAGCAACGTCATTCTCAGGGCTTGTTTCATCTCACCAGCCCTCTGTCTCTCCTAACGCCAACTTCTCACGTTTCTATGGCAACGAAAATGGCAAACACAAGATTCCGGTGACAGTACTGCTGCTAATAATTAGAAAGATGCAAGCATGTGAAGCTATAAGTATAGAAAATTATAATCATACTATTACAATCATATAATCTATAAAAAATTAATATTAAGAATTAAAATTAAATAATTATAGATCAAAGATTACCTTTTGATATTATTCAAAAGACTTTATCTGATCTGAGAACCGTTCTCTGTAATTCAATCCGCAAATAACATCAGTACATATATATGATATGAACTAGACTCTCATTCTCTCATTTTTCTATCTTTTGTATCATAATAGAATATGAACTAAAAGAAGATAAGAATAAATCTATAATCTCTCTTTTATATATTATCACGTGTTAAATCCCTAGGAGGTCATATTTATTTATAGACGTGAGTAGAGTTCTACGATAAGTAATTTGGGGAGTTCCTCTCATAATCTTAATGAATTCTATGATAATTAAAATTTTTTTCTATTGACTGATAACTATAATAAGAATCTAATCAGATCTATAATATATCTTATCCAGTTAAATATGATCACATAATCTAACATTCTCCTATTTGATATATTAATCGATAAGATATAAAAAGAATTCAAAATTAAAATAAACATTTATTTAAAAAATAGTTTTATTTAATTGGATTCTAAAAATCAAATAAGTTCAATAACTATAATAATACTATATTAAGTTCAACTACCAATACAAATCATAGTGGTTATATGTCATCAATGTCATACTTCCTTTTATATATCATAATACTCTTAGTTTTTTCTAATATAGTCTATAATGACTAATGTACTTTATCTTATCAAAATAATTATGTTATCATATTTAACTATAATATGTATATATATAAATGTAAATAGGATAATAAAAATAAATAACTTTAGTTAAGTAAGCAAGACAAAATATCAATAATTATATTCATTTAAATATGTATCACCAAATCTTTTATGAGTTGCTTATAAGTCTTATTCTAAAAGTATATTCTTTAAATATTTTAAGCGATAAAGCTTTATTAAATGGTTCATCAATCATCAAAGTGGTATTCAAATTTTCAATTGACACTTGTTATTTTTGACCTTTTTCTCTAACCACTAAATATTTTATCTCAATATATTTCGGTCCACTAGTGTACTTGTCATTCGTAGTAAAGAAAACTGTTATGGTATTACTAGAAAATATCTTTAGAGCCATAAAACATGATTTATAATCTCAAAATATATCACAAATTAAGTTTCCATTGTTAACGATGTAATAAGCGATTACTTTATATTTTTTTAAGAAATTACCTCTCTAACTAATATAAATTTAAATCATGAATTTGACTTTCTACTATCGAGTTAATTTATAAAATTAGTACATGAATATCTCATTATTTTAAGTTAACATGATCTCCTATATGTGAGCATAGTCTTTATCCCCAATATATAATATCTTATCACTTTTTTTTATAGTTTTTTAATGTTCTATTCTTGGGTTGCATAGGAATCTACAAGCATTCTAACTATAAAATTGATATTTGACCTTGTTAAAATTTGAGCATATAATAGACTTCCAATTATATATGATAAAGAATATTCTTAATTTGATTTTATTCTAAATCATTCTTAGGACATTGGCTTTGATTGAATTTTTCATCTCTAGTAAAAAATACATCATTAGTTGAATAAAATTACATACTAAATCTCTCTAAAACTTGATCAATATATTATTTTTGTGTTAGTCCTAATAATTCTTGAGACCTATTAACTATCTTAATACTAATAATATAAGCTGTCTCATTTATATTAACTATATCAAAATTCTTAATGAGAAATACCTTAGTTTCATACAATAAACGAAAATCACTACTAGAAAATGAAATATACCACATATAAGATTAATATAATAAACTTGCTCTCATTAACTTTCAGATATATACAACGATCAATAATATTTTTCTTAAAATTAAATAAAGTAATGATATTATGAAACTTTATATACCATTATATGGAAGTTTGTTTAAAATTATAAATGAATTTTTTATATTTGCAAGCCTAACTCATGAATCCTTTAAGTTATTTTATATAGACTTCTTTATTTAGATCTTTATTAAGAAATATTATTTTCACATTCAGTTGATATAATTCAAGATAATTTAGAAACTAAAGAAAATATTCTATTTTAATTGATATTTTTTTTCTAAGAAAAATATTTAGTCATAAGTTTAACTTTATATCATTTGATATTACCCCTTGAGCCATATTTTATCTTAGAGATCTATTTGCAAACGATTCTTTTTCAATTCTTGGATAATTTAATAAGATCTCAAATACTATTTTGGTATATTGATTTCAACTTTTTTTTATTGACTTATACTACCTTTGAGAATAAATCCATTTATGATTTATAAAAATGATAAAAAATCTTTTATGATTCCTATGTTTCTTATAGATTCATCATATAATCATCATAAATGACAAGTTCTTTCCCTTTGAGATCTATTCAAAATTGTTGAATATAGTTGTTATTGTTGAATCTCGGATTTTGATGATAAAATCAATTGGTAAATAGTTTGACCTAATCTATGTGTTGAGATAAGTGTGGTGGATTAACTACGATAGCGGTAAGGCGGAAAGTAGATGATGGGCTGGACTCAAAGATTTAAACGATATATCGGGAGCTCACCGAGAGTTAATCTGAAGATCGCCGAGAGTTCATCCCATAAAGCTCGTCGGAAGATCAATGAGAGTTCGTCGGGACCTCGCTGGAAGCACACCGGAAGACTTGCTAAGAAGTTCGTCGGAGGATTGCCGAGAGAAAAATTGACATACTAGACTAATTGCTTGCCTTAATTATAGTTAGAACATTAGTTGAGTTAGGATTGGGAGGTGATCCCACTAACTTAGGTAGGGGCCAACTAGGCCCTAAACAGGGTTGAATTGGGCCAGATTGAATAGCCCATTCAACATCTGAAATCATGGCCGGCGGTAGCACCGCTTGGGACTCGGTCTCCCAGGTGTTCTGGGCAGTGGTATCGTCGACAGTTAATGCTGTTAGGCGGTGGTACCGTTGATAGTTAATGTTGTCAAGAGGTGGTACTGCCCCTGTCAGGTAGCTAGAGCTTAGTCTCCGAGCTCTGTCAAGCGATCAAACTACCCATATTGAGCTGTGGTACCACCCAGTGTCAATCTGCAAGTGGTAGTACCACCCAGTAATGGCGATGGTACCACTAGTACCCCGAAATCTGGGGATGTGATACTTTTTTGGTTCTAATTCTAAAGTCATTGGGGCCTATAAATAACCCACCCTTTTCTTTATGAAATGGCACAAAAGTGATTGGCATAATCTTAAATTTTTGGAGTGTTAAAATATTATAAAAGTGCTAGAGTCCTCCTCCCTTTCTAAGTATTGAGATCATTCAAGAGAGGTGTGAGACTTGTAAGGATTATCTCCTAAACCCGTGAAAGGGAAAAAGCGATATAAAGAGGTGATTGGTCTTCGCCTATTGAAGGATGACCATTAGTAGATGCTGGTGACCTTGACGGAGGAGGAATTAGAAGTGGATGTAAGTCACAACGATTGAACCATTCTAAATTCTGGTTTGCTTTTCTATTTGTGCAATTTACATTACTGCAAACTTCCTTAACCTTCACTTTACACTCTTATGAAAACTTTCAAGTTCTATATCTTTCCGAAACGGATTGAATCGAAACGAATATTTTTTAAAATTAACAATTTTATTTTGCTGCACTAATTCACCCCCCCCCTCTTAGTGCTGCTCTTGATCCTAACAATTGGTATTAGAGCCCAGTCACTCTCGTTTGGTTTAAAACCCAAGAGAGATTATATTTGTCAACAACTAAGAGAGTCACTCAATTACATGTCCGCCCATGTTCAATGGAATAGATTACACATATTGGAAGACTAGAATGAGGAATTTTCTGATTTCTATGGATTTTGAGCTATGGAACATTATCGAAAATGGTTTTCAAAAGTCTTCTCTTCCAATGAATGATTGGAATGAGTTGGAGAAGACTTTCACTTTAAATGCTAAGGCTATGAATGCCTTGTTTTGTGCTTTAGATAAAAACGAGTTCAATCGAGTATCTATTTGCAAAATAACTTTTGATATTTGGAATACACTCGAAGTTACTTACGAAGGCACTAGTAGAGTAAAGGAGTCAAAAATTAATCTTTTAATCCATACTTATGAGTTGTTTCGGATGAAACCGAGTTAGACCATTGGAGACATGTATACCCGATTTACGGATGTCGTCAATGGTTTAAAAGGACTTGGTAAAAGTTTATTAGATTTTGAACTTGTTAATAAAATCTTAAGATCCCTTCCAAAGAGTTAGGATCCTAAAGTAACGGCAATTCAAGAGGCCAAGGATTTAAATAACTTTCCTCTCGAAGAACTAATCGGGTCACTAATGACCTATGAGATGACTTGTAATGCTCATGAAGAGCTTGAGAATAACATTCCAAAGAATAGGAAGGATATATCATTAAGAACTTAAGAAGACCACCTGAAAGAAAATTCAAGTGATGAGGACTATGATGATGACTTGGCACTCTTGACAAGAAAGTTTAAAAAATTCATAAAAAGAAATAAATTTAGAAATGACACTAAAAAAAAATTTGAACCCAAGAAAGAACAAGTCATATGCTATGAATGAAAGAAGCCGGAACATTTCAAAAGTAAATGTCCCAAGCAAAGAAGAAGAAGGCCAACTTGGGGCGATTCAAGTGCATCCGAAGAAGAGGAGCTAACCAACACAAAGCAAGTTGCTCACTATACACTAATGGCTATCGGAGATGAGGTAAGCAGTTCATTAGATTCAAATTTATCTTTTGATGAATTACTAAGTGCTTTTCATGATTTATTTGATGAATGTAAATTAGTTAGTAAAAAATGTAAATTATTAAAAAAATGAGCATGCTTCTCTTGTTAGTGATTTTGATATACTAAAACTTGAGCATGATGATAGTTTAGTTCCTTGCACAAAATATGATGAATTAGAGATGCTTAGAAAAGAAAACATGCTACTAAAAGAAACCTTTAAAATGTTTGAGGTTGATAACAAGTTAGTTGAACATGATCCTTGCCAATAAGGGTTACGTTCATAGAAAAGGCGGAATTTGATTTGTGAGTGGCTCTCGCCAAAATCCAACCATCTTTATTAAAGGCCCTACCTTACATGTTTCATCCCGAAACAAATGCAACTTTTGTTACAAATTTGGACATATTACGTATAAATTTTCATTTAAGAGATATATAGTCCACATAAATTGATTTGGATTCCTAAATGAACCTCAAATGACCCAATGCAACATGTTGTGTAGATCGATTTTTGAGGCACCCAAGGTCAAATGAGTACCTAAAAATCATCTTTTTTTGTAGATATGTTTATCATCATAAGCTAGGAGCAAGAGATGATACCTTGATAGTGGATGCTCAAGGTATATAATTGGAGATCCATCTCAATTCTCTAAGCTCACTAGCCTAGATGAAGGATATGTCATATTCAGAGACAACAATAAGGGTAAAATCATTGGCAAAGGAACCATAGGTAATAAATCCAACTTCTTTATTGAAGATGTGTTGTTGGTTGATGGCTTAAAGCAGCTTTTGAGCATTAGTCAATTGTGTGATAAAAGATACATCATTAGATTTGAATCAAATGCTTACCTTATTGAAAAATCACACAAAAATACATCTATGATTGCCCTAAAACAAAATAATGTATACACTATTGACATTGATGATTTTTGTAATGAAATATATTTTTCGATTTTGAATAACGATGCTTGGCTTTGGCATAAGAGATTAGGTCATGCTAGCATGAAACTAATCTCTCAAATCTCATCTAAAGAACTTGTAAGAGGAATTCCTCACATTTAGTTCGTTAAAGACAATGTGTGTAATGCATGTCAACTAGGAAAACAAATAAAAGGCAGTTTCAAACCAAAGAACCAAATAAGCACCTCTAGACCATTGCAATTGATCCATATGGACTTGTTCGAACCAATTGCTACATCAACAAGCCTAGGAGGTAGCAAATACGTCTTTGTCATCGTGGATGATTATAATAGATACACTTGGACTTACTTCTTGGCACACAAAAGTGATTGCTTTAGGTATTTTTCTAAGTTTTGTAAACTTGTTCAAAATAAAAAGGGTTTTATGATTTCATCAATTCGAAGTGATCACGGTGGTGAATTTCAAAACTGTGATTTTCAAGATTTTTGTGAATCTAATGGATACAACCATAATTTCTCTACTCCAAGAAATCCTCAACAAAATGGAGTAGTAGAAAGAAAAAATAGAAACTTACAAAAAATGGCAAGAACCATATTAAACGAACATAGCCTATCCAAATATTTTTGGGCCGAAGCCGTAAATACAACATGCTATGTTATGAATAGGGTTCTAGTAAGACCATTACTTTCCAAA
>LVTN01000962.1:81650-98706 GCA_001649415.1 Musa itinerans | reverse complement strand
TTTTAGCTTGCAAATCAAATAACTTAATGATGGTATTTTTATTAGTCAACCAAAATATACATTAGACTTGCTAAAACGATTTAATATGGATAGTTCAAAAGCTATCAATACTCCTATGAGTACCTCCACTAAGATAGACATTGACGAAGGTGGAGAAAGCTTTGATCAAAAAGCTTATACGGGTATGATAAGTAGTTTACTATATCTCACCACAACCAGACCCGACATCATGTTTAGCATAGGACTTCGTGCTAGGTTTCAATCTAACCCCAAGTAATCTCATTTAAAAGCTGTCAAAAGGATTTTTAGATACGTAAAAGGAACTCCTAAACTAAGATTATGGTATCCAAAATCTAAAATTTTTGAATTGATTGGTTATGCCAATGCTGATTTTACTGGTTGCCAAATAAATAAAAAAGTACATCCGAAACATGTAAATTTTTAGAACACGCACTTGTCTCTTGGTCTTCCAAGAAACAAAACTCGGTTGCATTATTCACAACCAAAGCTATGTATATTAAAGGTGAATCGATCTCATTATCGTGATCTCATCACGATCCGATTCCCATTGCACAAATCCAAGGACATCACAATATATATATGCATATATGCAATAGTTATAAAATAATATATACTAAAATATAATAAGCAAAAAGATTCTATACCAAGTCACACGTGCCATCACTCACGTGATTGGCTTGCTAGGCACCTATGACTAGTAGATACCACATTATTTATTAAAAATTTTAAAAATAATTTTTTTATTATTCAAATATATGTTGATGATATTATCTTTGGTTCTACAAATGAATCTTTATGCGAATCATTTGCTAAAAGTATGAGCCTAGAATTTAAAATGAGCCTAATGGGGGAATTAACCTTGTTTTAGCTTGCAAATCAAATAACTTAATGATGGTATTTTTATTAGTCAAACAAAATATACATTAGACTTGCTAAAACGATTTAATATGGATAGTTCAAAAGCTATCAATACTCCTATGAGTACCTCCACTAAGATAGACATTGACGAAGGTGGAGAAAGCTTTGATCAAAAAGCTTATACGGGTATGATAGGTAGTTTACTATATCTCACCACAACCAGACCCGACATCATGTTTAGCATAGGACTTCGTGCTAGGTTTCAATCTAACCCCAAGTAATCTCATTTAAAAGCTATCAAAAGGATTTTTAGATACGTAAAAGGAACTCCGAAACTAAGATTATGGTATCTAAAATCTAAAAAATTTGAATTGATTGGTTATGCCAATGATGATTTTACTAGTTGCCAAATAAATAAAAAAAGTACATCCGGAACACGTAAATTTTTAGAACACGCACTTGTCTCTTGGTCTTCCAAGAAACAAAACTCGGTTGCATTATTCACAACCGAAGCTATGTATCTTGTAGTAGGTGCATGCTGTGCTCAAGTTATATGGATGAAAAATACTTTAGAGGATTATAAAATTCACTTGAAAAATATACCTATAAAGTTTGATAACACAAGTGCTATATATTTAATGAAAAATCCTATTCAACATGCTAGAACTAAACATCTTGATATTAGGCATCACTTTATATGAGATCATGTAAATAATCGTGATATAATTTTAGAATTTATTGACACGAAACATCAATTGGTTGATATTTTTACAAAACCTTTGATTGGGGAATAATTTGATTTTATAAGAAGAGAATTAGGTATGCTAAATTTCTCAGATACAAAAGTTTCTCTTAAATTTTTTTTTTCCATATTTTCTTATCAAATTCTATCTTACAAGATCATTCACTTGAATCATGAACTAATGGTATGTGCAATGTGCCATATGAACTTTATCATACGAATTTTATACAATGTTTGCGTACGAATTTTATATGATGCATGAACTTATGGTGCAAATTTTATATGAATCATGAACTTATAGTGCAAATTTTCTTCTCTTACAAGAATAGAATTTATGATGTTTATGTGTACACCTCACAATGATAAAAATCTTACAAGAAGGAACCATAAAATGTCAGCACCACACCTCAATGCAAGCAATGCTTACTGCCTGTAGGCGATGGCACCGCTCAGCTGGTCATGGGTTGTAGGCGGTAGCACCGCCGAACTGGTGGTGCCACTGCCCGCAACCTGCCCTATATAAAGAAAAAGCTAGGTCCGACGGTAGAACCAACCCCAACTCACTCTACACCTTTCCAAAGAGCTCCAAACCTCTTGATCCTCTTGCTCTCCCTCTAGCAACTCAAAGAATCCCCATTTTTTTGCTAAATCAAGGATCAATCTCAAACACCCTCTTGGTGATCACAAGAAGGAAAAATTACAAAGGTAATCCATAAACCAAATTATTTACCCCCTTTGCATTAAGTATTCTTGTCTCCTATTTGTCTTCATAATTGTAGTCTTCATTACTTCTAAAAGATCCTCAAGAGACAAAGGGAAGAGGAGATTAGATGAAAACTTTGCCTCCCTACTTTTCGATTCCCATCAATATGCCCTTAAATTTTTAACCATAGAATCTAGAAATGTTTATCAGGGTAAATATGTTGATTTAGAGGAATTAAGTGATTTGGAACCTATTCAATGGTTTGCTAACCTAGATATCCTACCAATCCTTCAAATATATGAACCTATCTATCCTAGACTTGTTAGATTGTTCTATAATAATTTGTATGTTGATGAAAACAATAGGGTCTCCATGTATCTCTTAGGACATCATATACCCATTACGGATGGCATAATTTGTAACCTCATAGGAATTATGGAGAAAGAAAGAGGCTATTATTTTAGAGGCCAATGGGATGAAGAATCAGTTGTGACCACTTATTCTGAATCCTTAGGAACCATCTTCGATAATCCTAATTTGTCTATTCTTCCAAAAAGTTGTGAACATTTAATACCTTTAAACACCAAAGTACTTCATCATATCTTGATAAGCATTATAATTCCAAAACAATATCATCATGATGAAGTTAACCAAATGAAAATAGGAACGATGTATTAGCTTATAAAAGGACATGAAAATTATTTTGACTACCTAATATAACAAAATATGATTGAACTATCGAAAAAGGATATGATGCTTCTATATGGTGGCCTGATCACAAGACTAATCAATGCTTATAACATAGTTATCCAACCTAATGAAGAAGTTATAAAACTAGATAAATTTAATATCATAAATAGAAACTTACTTCGAAGATTAAGGTGTATATTCAGAAATAAGATATGGACTAGATTACCTAAAAGAACTGATCCCCACCCACTTAATCTAGAACCTGAAACACTAATATTTAGTGGTAATCAATCTCCTCCTACTGGTCCCTTTGAGGCAACACCTCCAGTAGAGCTGTACACCCCCTTAATCGATAGTATTATAATTCAACAAACAATCCATTCCAGGATTTAATCACACATTTGAGGACACTGAAAAAAACGTTCAAATCATTCACATTCATAATTCTATAATTCATAAGACCTATGTAGTTTATAATCTTACCATCATATTACTTAATGATTCTCAAAATCTAAAGCCAACTCAACTAAACCATAACCACATCATAAATCCATAAGCATGAGAATCTATACAATCACAAAACCAACATGTACCACATGTTTATAGCATTACAAAATTTTAACTTAACATTCCCAAAATCCTAACATGAGAGGTACTTTTCAAATATTTACAAAACTCATTAGTTTATATTTACGATAAACATTCCATTAGATACCAAGTATACTTATATAACAAAAACAAATCATCCACAAAAGGTTTGCCCAAAGTCTTCTAGTTTTTCACTTTCGTAGCTCAACATAAACATTTTAGCGAGTGATAAACTATCCTGAAAAATTTATATAGCAACGGGGTAAGCACCTAGAGCTCAGCAAGCGACTAACAATCAATGGCAAATGAATCATTTTGGAGTATATCAATGACGGATGAAATATTTTGGAACATATCAATGACAGATGAAACATTACGGAACATATCAATGGCGTATGAAATATTTTGGGGCATATCAATAACAAATGAAATATTTTGGAATATATCAATGACAGATGAAATGCTTTAGAATATATCACTAGCATATGAAGCATTTCAGAGTATATCAAAGAACAAATACAAAACAGAAGCTCAAACGTCGCATATAACATCGTATATATTTCATTCTTATCCTAAGCACAAATAGAAGTATATAACTAAAGCTTTGGATATCATATCAAGCAAAAAGAAGGTGAAGTGGGATCCCAAATGTAATATGGTCCATCCATTTCTGAATGACCACCAAACATAATCTAGAGCATCGCGGGCTTTAAGCCAATACCCTTTACCATTTCTAACAAAGGTCTAGATAATCCCTTTACCATTTCTGGCAAAGGTCAATATAATCCTTTTACTATTTCTAGCAAATGTTCAAATAATCCCATAAACACTAGAGTACAAAAGGGCATTGTGAATAATAAAGTTGGGATATATCGGAAACACATGCAGAACAATGAAATGCATGTGCCTATACAAAACATTACGATACAAACATGAAATTTACATAACCGATCAAGGTATGCAAATACTCATAGGACAAGAGTATACATGAATTTGAAGCAATAATGTAAAGCTTAACTAAAATAAGGATTTTAGCTGAAATCAATTTCCAAAGATATGAAACAAGAATAGGCAAAATCGATCAAAGCAAGATTCTGACAGAATTTGAGTGGCACATTGCATGAATTATTTGGATGATCATTTATGCTCCAATTTTTACAAAATGTTTTCATTCGAAAGATGTATCAATTTAGTTTTTGATAACTCAAGTTTTGCATGAATCAGAGTTTCCAGTGAGTTATAAATAATTTAGTAACCAAAGGTTAGAAAACATTATCTCTGTTTTGTAGAATTCATGTAGTTAATTTAAACAGATGATTCAATAGGTAATTGTTCTCCAAATCATTCAAATAAGATATGAATAGAAATTTTTATGAGTTTAGTTTCTATTAAATCATCTTTCACATAAATCAGAGTTTTCAACAGAGAGTTATAAGCAAGAGAGTACTAAAAGATCAAAACTGACAATCATTGTTTTACATATTTCATATGGTCAATTAAAATAATAGTTTTGGCATGTAAATAAACTCCAAATTTATTAATCTTAGTATCAAAAGAAAGAGTTGCGAGTCTATTTTTGGATGCATTTAGATTTTTTAAAATCAAGAATCTTTATAGAATGTTATGGTTAGAACAATATAGAAAGGTCAAATCTCAAAAATTTCTAGATTTATAGTTTTATTCCCAAATGATAGAATAATCAAGTATGAAGCGAAAATCTTCCAAACTTTTCACTATAGGAAAGAGTTAGAATACTTGCTTTAAACAAATTTGAGTCCCAAAAAGTGTGGAATTGATGCAAAACCTCAAGCCAAAGCAAAGCCTTTTCTTCTTCTTCTTCTTCTTCTTCAATTCCCTTCTCATCTCAAACCAACGTTGCCTGTAGCTTCTTAAGTTTTCATCATTTTATTTCTCCTCTAATGCATTAGATTTAGCTAATATAAGCATTGCAAGGTGGCAAACATGCATGAAAGGGGCTTAGGTGTCATCTATAGAATAAACTTAGGTGGCACCATTAGGTTAGCTAGTGACATATATCCACCATTTCTTTTTTTTTAACTTAAATCTGAATCTTTCATAAATCATATCAAATTTTTAATATTTACTCTTAGGTCCTTACATTACAAATAAGCCCTTATAAAATTTTTCAAAATGAGGGATGTTATACTCTCCCCTCCTTGAAAGAAAAATTTAGTCCTCTAAATTTGTCATATCTCCTTCGATGAAAAGATAAGATCAAAATTGCACCTAGATAGAGGACATCAACATCATTGGGTCTTCTGTGGTGACTTTCATTTTCAAATCTAGATGTCTTAGCCCTCTTGTTATCATTTTCTAATTCATTTCCAATCATATTTTTTTTTTATTGTTTTCCACCAGTGCTCAGCCTCTACTTCTAACACAAAGGTGGCAGAAGAAATCTTTTGATCATCAGAACAATTTCATACATTAAATATCTTCTTTATTTACATCACCTATTATTCTGCCACTATTCTGCCACCAACGAATTAGGTTCACCACGCTTCTACTGCGCCACTCTAATTTAATATCCCCAATTAACCCTTTCATCCTCCTTAATTAATCAGAAGCAGATGAAGTAGGAGAACCAAATGTTCTCATCATCCTAGATTCCTAAAAGACATCAAAGAAAACTTTCACTGATCACTATAGTTTACTAGACCTCAATATAATTTACTAATCCTCAATATATTTTGCACATCAAACAAATTAAATATCTCAGTGATCCTCAAACCATACTCTGATACGATATCTGTCACGCCCCTTGAATTTATAATATTATAATTTAACAATACATTCTAGGATTCAAACACACATTTGAGGACATTGAGAAAACATTCAAGTCAGAATTCACCTCTATAATCCATAATTTACAAAACTTGTGCAGTTTATAATCTTACCATCATATCACTTAATGATTCACAAAATCCAAAGCTAATTCAACTAAACCATAACCACATTATAAATCCATAAGCATGAGAATCTATATAATCACAAAACCAAGATGTACTATATGTTTATATCGTTACAAAATTTTAACTTAACATTCCCAAAATCCTAACATGAGAGGTACTTTTCAAATATATATAAAACTCATAAGTTTATATTTACTATAAACATTCAATTAGATACCAAGTGTACTTATATAACAAAAACAAATTATCCACAAAAGGTTTGCCCAAAGGCTTCTAGTTTTCCCCTTCCATAGCTTAACTTAAACATTTTAGCGAGTGATTAACTATCCTGAAAAATTTATATAGCAACGGGGTGAGCACATAGAGCTTAGCAAGCGATTAACAATCAATGGCAAATGAATCATTTCAGATCATATCAATGACAGATGAAATATTTCGGAACATATCAATGGCAAATGAAACATTACGGAACATATTAATAGCATATGAAATGTTTCGGGGCATATCAATAACAAATGAAATATTTCGAAACATATCAAGAACAAATATGAAATAGAAGCTCAACTGTCGCATATGACATTGCATACATTTCATTCTTATCCAAAGCACAGATAGAAGCATATAACCAAAGCTTTGGATATCATATCAAGCAAATAGAAGGTGAATGGGATCCCAATCATAATATGGTCTATCCATTTCTGAATGACCACCAAACATAATCTAGAGCATCATGGGCTCTAAGCACATACCCTTTACCATTTCTGGCAAAGGTCCATATAATCCCTTTACTATTTCTAGCAAAGGTCTTAATAATCCCACAAACTCCAGAGTACAAAAGGACATTATGAACAATAAAGTTGGGACATATCGGAAACACGTGGAATAACGGAATGCATGTGCCTATACGAAACATTACGATACAAACCTGAAGTTTACATAACAGATCAAGGTATGCAAATACACATAGGACAAGAGTATACATGAATTTGAAGCAATAATGTAATGCTCAACTGAAGTAAGGATTTTAGCTGAAATCAATTTCCAAAGATACAAAACAAGAATAGGCGAAATCGATCAAAGCAAGATTCTGACAGAATTTGAGAGGCACAATGTATGAATTATTTGGATGATCATTTATGCTCCAATTTTTACAAAATAGGATTCATTCAAAAGATGTATCAATCTAGTTTTTGATAACTTAAGTTTTGTATGAATCAGAATTTCCAGCGAGTTATAAATAATTTAGTAACCAAAGGTTAGAGAACATTATATCTATTTTATAGAATTCATATAGTTGATTTAAACAGATGATTCAATAGGTAATTTTTCTCCAAATCATTCAAATTAGATATAAACAGAAATTTTTATGAGTTTAGTTTCCAATAAATTATGTTTCACATAAATCAGAGTTTTCAACAAAGAGTTATAAGCAAGAGTGTATTGAAAGGTCAAAACTGACAATCTCTGTTTTACAGATTTTATAGGGTCAATTGAAATAATTATTTCGATAGGTAAATAAACTCCAAATTTATCAATATTTATATCAAAAGAAAGAGTTGTGAATCTATTTTCGGATGCATTTGGATTTTCCAAAATCATGAATCTTTGCATAATGTTATGGCTAGAACAATATAGAAAGTTCAGATCTCGAAAATTTTCAGATTCATAGTTTTATTCCCAAACGATAGAATAATCAAATATGAAGCCAAAATCATCCAAAGTTTTCAGAATTAAGATTTAATCAGAGATCAAGATTTTGTAGGAAGGAGTTAGAACACTTGCTTTAAACAAATTTGACTCCTAAAAGTGTGGAATCGATGCAAAACCTCAAGCCAAAGCAAAGCCTTTTCTTCATCTTCTTCTTCTTCTTCTTCAATTCCCTTCTCATCTCAAACCAACGTTGGCTACAGCTTCTAAAGTTTTCATCCTTTTATTTCTCCTCTAATGCATTAGATTTAGCTAATATATGCATTGCAAGGTGGCAAGCATGCATGAAAGGGGCTAAGGTGTTATATATAGAATAAACTTAGGTGGCACCATTAGGTTAGCTAGTGATATATGTCTACCATTTCTTTTTGTTTAACTTAAATCTGAATCTTTCATAAATCATATCAAATTTTTAATATTTACTCTTAAGCTCTTACATTACAAATAAGCCCTTACAAAATTTTTAAAAATGAGGGATGTTACACTCTCCCCTCCTTGAAAGAAAAATTTAGTACTCTAAATTTGTCATATCTCCTTCGATAAAAAGATAAGATCAAAATTACACCTAAATAGAGGCCATCAACATCATTGGGTCTTCTGTGTTGACTTTCGTTTTTAAATTCAGATGTCTTGACCCTCTTGTTATCATTTACTGATTCATTTTCAATCGTTTTTTTTTTTTCCACTAGTGCCTCAGCCTCTACTTCTAACACAAAGGTGGCAAAAGAAATCTTTTGATTGTCAGAACAATTTCATACATCAAATATCTTCTTTATTCACATCACCCATTATTCTGCCACTATTCTGCCACCAATGAATTATGTTCACTACGCTTCTACTGCGCCACTCTAATTTAATATCCCTGATTAAACATTTCATCCTCCTTAGTTAATCAGAAGCAGATAAAATAAGAGGACCAAATGTTCTCGTCATCCTAGATTCCTAAAAGACATCAAAGAAAACTTTCACTAATCACTATAGTTTACTAGACCTCAATATAATTTACTAATCCTCAATATATTTTGCACATCAAACAAATCAAATATCTCAGTGATCCTCAAACCATGCTTTGATACCATATCTGTCATTCCCCCTGAATTTATAATATTATAATTCAACAATACATTCTAGGATCCAAACACATATTTGAGGACACTGAGAAAACATTCAAGTCAGAATTCACCTCTACAATCCACAATTCACAAAACCTGTGCAGTTTATAATCTTACCATCATATCACTTAATGATTCACAAAATCTAAAGCCAACTCAACTAAAATAACAGTTTACTGAAAGGTCAAAATTGACAGTCTATTTTTACAGATTTCATAGGGCCAATTGAAATAACAGTTTCTATAGGTAAATAGAAAATTTATCAATCTTAGTATCAAAAGAAAGAGCTGTGAGTCTATTTTACGGATGCATTTGGTTTTTCTGAAATCAAGAATCTTTGCAGAATGTTATGGCTAGAACAATACAAAAGGGCAGATCTCGAAAATTTCTAGATTCACAGTTTTATTCCCAAACAATAGAATAATCAAGTATGAAACCAAAATCTTCTAAAGTTTTTAGAATTAACATGAAATTAGAGATCAAGATTCTATAGGAAGGATTTAGAACACTTGCCTTAAACAAATTTGATTCCCAAAAGTGTGGAATTGATGCAAAACCTCAAGCCAAAGCAAAGCTTTTTCTTCTTCTTCTTCTTCTTCTTCTTCTTCAATTCCCGTCTCATCTCAAACCAATGTTGGCTGCAACTTCTTAAGTTTTGAGCCTTTTATTTCTCCTCTAATACATTAGATTTAGCTAATATAAGGATTGTAAGGTAGCAAGCATGCATGAAAGGGGCTTAGGTGTCATCTATAGAATAAACTTAGGTGGCACCATTAGGTTAGCTAGTGACACATGTCCACCTTTTTTTTTTTAATCTTAAATCTTAATTTTTCATAAATCATATCAAGTTTCTAATATTTACTCTTAGGTCCTTACATTACAAATAAGCCCTTATAAAATTTTCAAAAATGAGGGATGTTACAAGTGCAAGCACCCCCCTCATCTACCGACGACATAAGGACTCGAATGGATCGATTTGAACAATGTCAAGATCGATTTGAACAACGTCAAGATCAAATTTTAATTGAGTTACAACAGATTCATCGACAGCTTAATACCTTGTTTATACATTTTGACTTGCCACCACTTGAATACTTGTGTATGTCTTTTTGCTGATGACAAAGGTGGAGAAGTTAACGAAATCCCTCTCTTTTATTGTGCTTACTTTGATCTTGTAATTCTATGTTTACTTTGATGCTAAAAATTTCAATGATGTTGTGATCTCTTTAATGCTGAGAATTTCTAATTTTACTATACAATGATGCAATATCGGTTGTGATCTCTTTAATGCTAAGAATTTCTAATATTACCATACAATGATGTAATATCGGATTCTTAAAAATTGTGAACTTTTGAATACTACAATACAATAATGATGATATTTCATGCAAGTAGGGATGAAAGACTATGCCGAAACATTTTATCATGCATGAAGTGATTATGCATTTAATCTCTTGATGACTTGAAATTATGATGATGCACAATGCATGTGATTTCTAAATTCGATTAAAGCTTCAATTCAAGGTTGTGAATTCAAGTTTGTATTTTCTCAAGTATGGCATATAGATAGGGAGAGTTAAGGTTAACTCCTTCACCAATTGATTGCTATCATCAAAAATGGGGAGATTATTGAATCTCATATTTTGATGATGAAATCAATTGGTAAATTTTTTGACCTAATCTATGTGTTGAGATAAGTGTGCACGATTAACTACGATAGCGGTAAGGCAAAAAGCAAATGATGGGCTAGAGTCGAAGATTCAGACGATGTACTGGGAGCTCGCCGAGAGCTCATCTGAAGATCGCCGATAGTTCGTCAGAAGATCACTGAGAGTTTGTCGCCGAAAGCTCTTCGGAAGATCACCGAGAGTTCGTTGGAAGATTGCCGAGAGTTCATCGGGAGCTTGGCGGAAGACTTGCCAAGAAGTTTGCTGAAGGATCACTTAGAGAAAAATCGACATACCAGACTAATTGCTTGCCTTAATTGTAATTAGAACATTAGTTGAGTTAGTATTTGGAGGTGATCCCACTAACACAAGTAGGGGCCAACTGAGCCCTACACAGGGCTGAATTGGGCCAGATTGAATAGCCCATTCAGCATTTGAAATCATGGCTGGTGGTGGCATCGCTTTGGACTTGGTCTCCTAGGTGTTCTGGGTGGTGGTACCACCGACAGTTAATGCTATTAGGCGGTGGTACCGCCCCTGTCCAGCGGTGGTATAGCTAGAGCTCGGTCTCCGAGCTGTGTCAAGCGGTTGTACCGCCTAGACTAAGCGATGGTACCACCCAGTGTCAGTTTGTAAGCGATAGTACCACCTAGTAATGGTGGTGGTACCGCTAGAACCCTGAAATCTAGGGATGTGACACTTTTTGGCACCAATTCTTAAGCCATTGGGGCATATAAATATCCCACCCTTTTCTGCATGAAAGGGCTCAAAAGTGATTGGCATAATCTTAAATTTTGGGAGTTTTAAAGTATTGTAAAAGTGCTAGAGTCCTCCTCCTCCCATTCTAAGTGTTGATATCATTCAAGAGAGGTGTGAGACTTGTAAGGGTTATCTCCCAAACTTGTGAAAAGGAGAAAGCACTGTAAAGAGGTGGTTGGTCTTCGCCTATTGAAGGAAGACCATTAGTGGATGCCGGTGACCTCGACAAAGGAGGAATCGGAAGTGCATATAGGTCACATCGACCGAACCACTCTAAATTCTAGCTTGCTTTTCTATTTGTGCAATTTACATTACTGTAAATCATAACATCTCTCATTTTTAAAAATTTTATAGATGCTTGTTTATAAATATGAGGATTAGCTAATAATTATTTTATATTAAATAATTTTATATTAGAAGTTTACGGCTAGGGACCTAAATGTGAATATTAGAAATTTAATATGATTTATGTAAGATTCAGATTTAAGTTAAAAAAAAATAGTGGACATGTGTCACTAGCTAACCTAAGATTGGTGCCACATATGTTTGTTCTAAGGATGACACATAAGCCCTTTCATGCATGTTTGACACCTTGCAACCCTTGTATTAGCCAAACCCAAATAATTAGATGAGAGATTAAATAAAAAACTTAAGTTTCTATAACCAATGTTCGTTTGAGAAGAGAAGGGAAGAAGAAGAAGAGGAAGCTTTGCTTGAGGTTTTGCATCAACTCTCCCCATTTGGGAATCAAACTCTTCTAAGGCAAGTGTTCTAATCCCATCCTATAGAATTCTAAATCTCTGTTTTCATTTTAATTCTTTATAATTTTAAAGATTTCAGCTTAGAACCAAACCTTTCTTTCATTTTGATACAAAGCCATGAATCTATAATTTTTTGATAATCTGACCTCTATGCAATGTTTTGGACCTAACTTTTAGCACTAAACACTAATTTAGGCAAAGCCTAATCCATTTGAAAGTAGACTCAAATATCTTTATTTTGATACTGAGAATGAATGATTTGGTGTTTAAATGCCTACTAAGACTTCTGTTTCAATTAACCCTATAGATTCTGCAAACTAGGGTTTGTAATTTCTGACCTCTTGTTGCATAACTGCTTATAACTTTCTGTTGGGAAGTCAGATTTATGCAAAGTATAATTTATTGGAAAATAGACTCAAAATTCTTCTTGTGCTTACCTGACATTAAATTTTTAGAGTACAATTGAAAACTAAAACATCTATTTTCGTCAACCTTGTGGATTCAATAAAACAGAGCTGATATTTTTAGACCTTTCGCTATGAAATTATTTGTAACTACGTATTTTAAACACCAATTCATGCAAAACATAATTTATCTAAAACAAGATTGATACAGATTTCGAATGACACCAATTTTGTATAAATTGGAGCATAATTGGTTATCCAAATAATTCATATATTGTGCCTCTTAAATTTTGCCAAAATCGTGCTTTGGTCGATTTCGCCTCTTCTTATTTCTTCTCTTTGGAAATTGATTTCGACAAAAACCCTTACTTCAGTTGAGCTTTACATTATTACTATGAATTCTTGTATACTTTTGTCCTTCAATTATTTGTACACCTGCAGCTATCACGTAAAGTTCATGTTTGCATCGTAATGATTCGTATAGGCACATGCATTCCATTGTTTCGCATGTGTTTCTGATATGTACCAATGGCCTTTTGTACTTCAGTGTTTGTGGGATTGTCTGGACGTTTGCCAGAAATGGTAAAGGGATTATTTGGACCTTTGCTAGAAATGGTAAAGGGTATGTGCTTGGAGCCTGCGATGCTCTAGATTACGTTTGAGATCCCACATCACCTTCTATCTGTTTGATATGATATCCAAAGCTTTGGTTATATTCTTCTATATGTGCTTTGGATAAGAATGAAATGTATGCAATGTCAAATATGATGTTTGAGCTTCTGTTTTGTATTTGTTCTTTGATATGTTCTCAAATGCTTCTTATGCTTCCAAAACATTCCATATGTCATTGATACATTTCGAAGTATTTCATCTGCCATTGATATGTTCCGAAATGTTTCATGTGTCATTGATATCCGAAATGCTCCTTACGTCTTTGATTTGCTTTGAGATATACCATATGCCATGGATATGCTCCTTCTGCCAATGATATGCTCCAATTAGCCCTTACTCCATTATTATGAACAAAACATGCTTCGAATGAAATGACATTGTAACTCTACATTTGTCGAGTGGCTATATTTGAACTCTTGTATCTTTGCCTTGTATTTTGAAACCTAATTTGTTCGAAACTATCCTCTTTGCTATGGTAATGTTAGTCACTTGCTGAGCTTTATATGCTCATCCCGTTGCTATATAAATTTTTCAGGATAGCTTATCGCTCGATAAAATGTGTAAATTGGGTTGAGGTAGTGGAAAACTAGAAGATTTTGGGGCAAATCTTTCGTACATGATAAGTTGATATTGTATAAGTTCCTTTTGTGTGAATCAACGACAAATCTATATTGATGTGTCTTGTAAATATTTGAAAAGTATCTCTCATATCAGGATTTTAAGAATGTTAAGTTTAAATTGTGTAATGATATAAATATATGATACATGTTAATTTTGTGATTGTATAGATTCTCATGCTTATGCATTTATGATGTGGTTATGGTTTAGTTGAGTTGGCTTTGGATTTTGTGAATCATTAAGTGATATGATGGTAGGATGATATGTTAGGATCAAGAGCGGCACTAAGAGGGGGGGTGAATTAGTGCAGCAAAAAACTTATGTGATTTCATAAAATAGTTCATTTCGTTTAAAACCCATTCCGACGAAAATGGTTTCGATTCAATCTGTTTCGGAGAGAAGTTGAACTTGAAAGCTTTCGTAAAAGTGAAAGAGAAAATTAAGGAGGTTTATAGTAAAGTAAATTGTACAAAGTAAATGCAAACCGAGTTTTAGAGTGGTTTGGTCAATGTGACTTACATCCACTTTCAGATTCCTCCTCTAACGAGGTCTCCGGTGTCCACTAAAGGCTTTCCTTCAATAGGTGAAGACCAACCACCTCTTTTACAACACTTTCACCTTTTTACAGGTTTAGGAGAGAACCCTTATAAGTTTCACACCTCTCTTGAATGATCTCAATACTTAGAAAGGGAGGAGAACTCTAGTACTTTTGTAACTCTTTAACAATTCAAAGACTCAAGAATATATCAAGCTTTTGTGCCCTTTCATGCAGAAAAGGGTGGGGCTTTTATAGGTCCCAAAGGATTCAAAAATGAAGCCAAAAAGTGTCTCATCCCGGATTTTTGAGATCCTGGCGGTACCATCGCCATTACTGGGCGGTACTACCGCCTGATATAGCTCGGAAACCGAGCTTTGATGGTACCACCATCTGACAGGGGTGGTACCACCGCCCAGAATTCTTGGGAGAGTGAGTCTCCCAAGCGGTGCCACCACCCAGAATTCCTGGGAGACCGAGTCTCCCGGGTGGTGCCACCGCCGATTAGGAATTCAGGGTCCTGGTTGGGCCTTGAATCTGACCCAAACCAGTCCAACTTCGAGCCTAGTTGACCCCTAATTAAGTTAGTGAGATTACCTCCCAATCCTAACTTAGTTTATGCTCTAACTATGATAATTAAGACATGATTACTGCACTTCATGTTTCGGTGTCTCAATTGCTCTTCCGATAAGCTTCCGGCGTACTTTTGATGAACATCCAACGAACTCTTGGCAATGCTCCGACGGTCTCCCGGCAAGCTCCTAGACTTTACGATGATCTTCTTGGCGTGTGCTCCAATGAGTTTCTTTGGCAAGCTCCTAGATTTCTTGGTTGGTTCCGGCAAAACTTCCGACGAACGTCCGGACTTTCGGCAAACTCTCGAACTCCCAATGAGATCTCGATCTTGACTCCGACAACACCTGCTTTATGTCTTACTGCTATCGTAGTTAATCTTGCACACATTTCTCAATATATAGATTAGTTCAAATAAATTATAATTGACTTCATCATCAAAATTTGAATCTCTCCCTTTTTGATGATGACAATCAATTGATGACGGAGTTAACCTTAACTCCCCCTATCTATATGTCATACTTGAGAAAAGACATTCTTGAATTCAAGAAACAAGCTGATATGATAAGTTCATTAAACTTATCAACATGCACATCATGATTCCTATCATGATCTAACGTTCACAAAATACGATGCCAAGTATTTATCAAAATGATGTCAAGGCATGACATCCATTTTCAAGTATGATATTTCAAATATGAAAGATGGCAAAGATAGCAATTCATCATTTTATGGCAAGATATCAATTACAAAATAGCATGTTAAGCTCTAGATATCTTATCGTAATGAAATTTATCAAGCAAACATTTCAAGTATATATGATGAAATACATTGCATACATTTGTCATCAATTTATCACATTTTGGTATTATTTCTCCCCCTTTGTCATCAACAAAAAGGAGAACAATTCTACAATAGTGTGGTAAAAAAATCAAGCAAGCTTCACACTCAAAAGTTCTCATCATTAGATGTTATCAACATTAAAATGGTAGATTCCAACAACTTCTCCCCCTTTGTCATCACATTTTGCATGAAAAGGAAGAAAGAAGGTAAGGTGGGAATCCATTAAGAATTAAATTTGTGAAATGATTTGAATCAAGTCAAAAATGATAAATAGGTTTTCGTTAAAACATGCTTTCATTTTGACAAAGAGAAGGGATTCATGAAAAGGATCGAGATATCCATATGAAATCAAATCCCTATAAAAATTATCACACACATGCTTTAATTATCATTTTTCAAGGATTAATATATCCATTGGAATTCTTTCAATTATTCATGAGAGAGGAGTATCGCATGAAGGAAAAATTTACAAACAAAACTTCATAGTGAGAAGAGCATTAATCCATTTCTTATTAAAAAATCATAAGAGTGAAATCCGCGAGAGATGCATTTATCAATGACTTCCACGAATCAAACATCAAGATATGTATAAAATGTTTCGTCATAGCCTTTCACTATTTGTATGATGTAATATCATTAGTGCTTGTAGCACTCAAAAATTGAGAATCCGATGTATGATTTAAAACTTCTCAACATTTAATAGAAATCATCAAAGTAAACATTATATTGCATCATTGTATGATAACATGCTCATCATTTAAGAAGATCACAACATCATAGAAACTTTCAACATCAAAGCACAAAATTCCAACATCAAAGTTAACATTTTATTGAAGCACACAACCTTATCATCATGTAAAATTCGCATCA
>LVTN01000962.1:55541-76263 GCA_001649415.1 Musa itinerans | reverse complement strand
TGCCAAGTCTTCATCAAGGTCCTCATCACTTGAGTTTTTTTTCAAATGGTCTTCTTGTGTTCTCAATGCTATATCATTCCTATTCTTTGGAAGGGTGTCCTTAAGCTCTTCATGAGCTTTATATGTCATTTCATAGGTTATTAGTGACCCAATTAGTTCTTCAAAAGGAAAATTATTTAGATCTTTGGCCTCTTGAATGACCGTTACTTTAGGGTCTCAACTCTTTGGAAGAGAACTTAAGATTTTATTAACAAGTTCAAAATTTGAGAAACCTTTACCAAGTCCTTTTAGACCATTGATGACATCCGTAAATCGGGTGTACATGTCTCTAATGGTCTCACTAGGTTTCATTCGAAACAACTCATAAGAATGCACTAAAAGGTTAATTTTTGACTCCTTCATTCTACTAGTACCTTCATGAGTCACTTCAAGTGTGTGCCAAATTTCAAAAGCCGTTTCACAAATCGATACTCGATTAAACTCGTTTTAATCTAATGCACAAAACAAGGTATAAATAGCCTTTACATTTAAAGCGAAAGTCTTCTTCTCCAATTCATTCCAATCGTTCATTAGAAGAGAAGACTTTTGAAAGCCATTTTCTACAATATTCCATAATTCGAAATCCATTGAAATTAGGAAGATCCACATTCTTATCTTCCAATATATGTACTCCGTCCCATTGAACATGGGCGGACGTGTAATTGAATGGCTCTCTAGGTTGCCAGCAAATGCCATCTCTCTCGGGTTTAAAACCAAATGAGAGTGAACCTTGCTCTGATACCAATTGTTAGGATCAAGAGCGGCACTAAGAGGGGGGTGAATTAGTGTAGCAAAAAACTTTCGTGATTTTAGAAAATAGTTCGTTTCGTTTAAAACCGATTCCGACGAAAATGGTTTCGATTCAATCTGTTTCGGAGAGAAGTTGAACTTGAAAGCTTTCGTAAAAGTGTAAGGGAAGATTAAGGAGGTATGCCGTAAAGTAAATTGTCCAAAGTAAATGTAAACCGAGTTTTAGAGTGGTTCGGTCAATATGACCTACATCCACTTTCGGATTCCTCCTCCAACTAGGTCTCCAACATCCACTAAAGGCCTTCCTTCAATAGGTGAAGACCAACCACCTCTTTTACAGTGCTTTCACCTTTTCACGGGTTTAGGAGAGAACCCTTATAAGTCTCACACCTCTCTTGAATGATCTCAACACTTAGAAAGGGAGGAGGAGAACTCTAGCACTTTTACAACTCTTTAATACTTCAAAGACTCAAGAATATATCAAACTTTCATGCCCTTTTATGCAGAAAAGGGTGGGGCTTTTATAGGCCCCAAAGGATTCAAAAATGTTGCTAAGAAATATCTCATCCTGGATTTCCGGGGTCCTGTGGTACCACCGTCATTACTGGGTGGTACTACCGCTTGAAAGAGCTCAAAGACCGAGCTCTGGCGGTACCACCGCCTGACAAGGGCGGTACCACCACCTAGAATTCTTGGGAGACTGAGTCTCCCAGGCAGTGCCACTGCCCAAAATTCCTGAGAGACCGAGTCTCCCAAGCGGTGTCACCATCGGCCAGGAATTTAGGGTCTTGTTTGGGCCTTGAATCCAGCCCAAACCAGCCTAACTTCGGGCCTAGTTGGCCCCTAATTAAGTTAGTGGGATTACCTCCCAATCCTAACTTAATTTACGCTCTAACTATGATAATTAAGACATAATTATTTCACTTCATGTTCCGGTGTGTCAATTGCTCTTCCGACGTACTTTCGACGAACATCCGACGAACTCTTGACAATGCTCCGATGGACTCCTGGCAAGCTCTTGGACTTTATGATGATCTTCTTGGCAAGCTGCGATGAGTTTCTTTGGCAAGCTCCTAGACTTCTTGGTTGGTTCCGGTAGAACTTTCGATGAACGTCTGGACTTCCGACGAACTCTCAAACTCACATTGAGATCTTGATCATGACTCCGGCAACACCTGTTTATGTCTTACTACTATCGTAATTAATCCTGCATACTTTTCTCAACATATAGATTAGTTCAAACAAATTACAATTAACTTCATCATCAAAATTCGAGATTCAACATGATTAAACTGCACGGGTATTATGAATTATGAAATTATGAATGTGAATGACTTGAACATTTTCTAAGTGTCCTCAAATGTGTGATTGATCCTAGTATGTTTGTTAAATTATAATATTATTAATTTTGAGTTAAGTTCACACCTCTTGAATGAGGAGTAAATTTAGGGGGGCGTGATAGAGGTGGTATCAGAGAATGGTTTGAGGATCACTGAAATATTTGTTTTGTTTGATGTGCAAAATATATTGAGGAGTAGTAAATTATATTGAGGTCTAGTAAACTATAGTGATCAGTGAAAATGTTCTTTGATGACTTTTTGAAATCTAGGATGATGAGAACATTTGGTCCTCCTACTTCATCAGCTTCTGATTAATTAAGGGGGATGAAAGGGTTGATCGAGGATATTAAATTAGAGTGGCACAGCGGAAGCATGGTGAATCTAATACATTGGTGGCAGAATAGTAGCAGAAAAATGGATGATGTGAATGGAGAAGATATTTGATATACGAAATTGTTCTAATGATCAAAAGAATTTATGGAGATCAAGGACAAGAATAGCAAGGGCAAGTTTATGAATAAAAATATAATTAGAAATGAATCAGAAAGTGATAATAAGAGGGTCAAGACATCTAGATTTGAAAGGGGAAGTCACCATAAAAGACACAATCCTGTGTAAGATGCAGGTTCAATTATGAAACAAGTTTATGTTTTTGGGTGACTAGAGCCTATTTTGCTTATGGAAAGTTGGATCATAAAATAAAAGACTACCCTTTGAAATAAGAAGAAAAAGTCACTGCCTCCTAAATTATCAGCCCATGTTAGAGTGTGTGCTATCACTAAATATGATTCTAAAGCTTTTGAATTAGTGGTTGAAGGTATTATCTATGATTCTTAATGGGTATTTTTAAAAGTCATTGTCTCATCTATGATTTGATTCGTAATATTTTGCTTATCACTTGGACATTCAACCTAGACCACTGGATTATATGCTATATGTAAATACGACCATTGGAGATTCTTTGATAACGGACTTGATATGGTCATCTTGTCAGATTTCTTTTGGAGAACATGAACTTTTTGTTGATTTGGTTCTCCTAGATATTTGGAGTTTTGATATTATACTTGGTATGGTTTAGGTATCTTCATATCATACCAGTATAGATTGTTATACGACAATGATCACTTTTGCATACTAGATCTTTTATTTTGAGAGTATTGGGTATGATTTACCTCTTTGCCTGATGTATCCTAGGATGACTTGCCCGGATTACCTCCAGACATAAAGGGTGAATTTGCTTTTGATTTGGTCCTTGGGATAACCCCAATATCTAAGCCTTCTTACAGAATGGCACCACTCGAGCTAGAGGAATTGAAGAAGCAACTACAAGAACTATTAGATAAGGGTTTCATTTGACCTAGTGTTTCACCATGGGGTGCTCCGATGTTATTAGTTAAGAAGAAAGATGGAACATTGAGGCTTTGTATTGATTATAGATAGTTGAATCAGGTGACTATCAAAAACAAGTATCCCCTACCTAGAATTGTTGATTTGTTGATCAGTTGTAGGGTGCACAAGTATATTTTTACTCAAAAAGAGTTAAACATGAGGCAACGGAGATGGATAGAACTTCTAAAGGATTATGATTGTACCATTCGTTATCACCCGGGTAAAGTTAATATTGTAGCTAATGCACTTAGTAGAAAATCTACAAGTTTTATGGCGACTTTGGTTGTAAAGCAATGGAAGTTATTGGAAGAAAATTATGATTTGAATGTTATAAGAAAAGGGCAAGACTCAATGATATTAATGGCCTCCATCCAAGTGCAATCTGATCTCACTCAACAAATTAAAGAAAAGCAACTATGAGATCGACACTTAATCTACTTAAGAAATGAAGTAGAAAAGGGATTAAAACTGAATTTTCAAGTTTCAGATGATGGCCTATTGAGATTTGGGGATAGAATGTGTTCCAAATGACCCAGATATCAAAAATCAAATCCTAGGGGAAGGTCATAATTCAAAGTACACCATGCATCCTAGTAGAACTAAGATGTATAGAGATCTCCAAAGTCATTATTGGTGGGAAGGCATGAAGAAGGAGATTGCAGTATATGTTTCAAAGTGTTTGACCTGTCAACAAATCAAAGCAGAACACCAAAGACCTGGAGGTTTGTTGCAACCTTTAGATATTCCTGAATAAAAATAGGAATGTGTTACCATGGACGTTGTTTCAGGACTACCCTGAACTTCTAGAAAGCATGATGCTATTTGGGTTATCATTGATAGGTTAATAAAATCTGCACATTTCCTACCGATTAATATGACTTATTCTCTTGATAGGCTTGCAGATTTATATATCAATGAAATTATAAGACTTCATGCAGTTCCAAAGGAGATCATTTTTTATAGAGACTCCAGATTTCTATCTAGATTCTCGAGAAGGTTATAGGAATCTATAAGCACTAAAGTCAAGTTTAGCACTACTTATCACTCTTAAACTGATGGTCAATCAGAAAGAACCATTCAAACACTTGAGGATTTACTTAGAGCCTATGTTATGGATTGGAAAGATGAATGGGATAAAGATATATAAAGATTTCACTTACAATAATAGTTATCATTCAAGTATTTAAATGGCTCCTTATGAAGCTTTATATGGGCGAATGTGTAGAACTCCTATATGTTGGGAAGAAGTTGGTGACAGAAAGTTATTAGCACTAGACAAAGTACAAGAGACTACCGAGAAAATTCAAGTTATAAGAAAAAGGTTAAAGACTACTTAGAGTCATTAAAAGAGTTATGCTATTAACAGAAGATGAGATATTGAGTTTTAAGTCGGGGATTTTGTATTCCTGAAGGTCTCCCCTTCTAAAGGAGTTGTAAGATTTGGGAAGAAAGAAAAGTTAAGCCCAAGATTTATTGGACCTTTTGAGGTTCTTGAGAGGGTTGATTCTATTACTTACAGGATTGCCTTGCCACCATCGTTGTGCCATATGCATGATATATTTCCTGTCTCAATAATCAGAAAGTATATACTTGATCCCTCACATATCATTAAGTATGAGCCGATGGTGATCGATAAAGACTTGTCTTATGTGGAAGAACCAACTCAGATTGTTGATAAAAAGGAAAAGATCCTATGGAATCGAGTCATCCCTCTAGTCAAAGTGATCTAGAGATATCATTCTTGGGAGGAAACAACCTGGGAGCTTGAGGAAGAAATGAAGAAAGCTTATCCTCATCTTTTCGTCGAATGAGGTATGGTAAATTTAGAGGAATAAAATTTTCTTTTAAGGAGGGGAGAGTGTAACATCTCCCATTTTTAAAAATTTTATAGATGCTTGTTTGAAAATATGAGGATTAGCTAATAATTCTTTTGTATTAAATAATTTTATATTAGAAATTTGATATAATTTATGAAAGATTCATATTTAAGTTAAAAAACAAAAAAAATACATATGATGGACATGTGTCACTAACTAATCTAAGTGTGGTGCCACCCATGTTGGTTCCATGGATGACACAAGCTCATTTCATGCATGCATGATACCTTACAACCCTTGTATTAGCCAAACCCAAGTAATTAGAGTAATTATATGAGAGATTAAAGGAAGAAAACTTAAGTTTCTGCAACCAACGTTAGTTTGAGAAGAGAAGGGAAGAAGAAGAAGAAGAAGAAGAAGAAGTTTTAGCTTAGAACCAAACCTTTCTTTCGTTTTGATATAAAGCCAAGAATATGTAATTTTTCAGTAATCTGACCTCTATGCATTATTTTGGACCTATCTTTTATCGCTAAACTTTGATTTAGGCAAAACCTAATCCATTTGAAAGTAGGCTCAAATATATTTATTTTGATACTGAGATTGAATGATTTGGAGTTTAAATGCCTACTATGACTTCTGTTTCAATTAACCGTATAGATTCTGCAAACTAGGGATTGTAATTTCTGACCTCTTGTTGCATAACTACTTATAACTTTCTATTGGGAACTCAAATTTATGCAGAGTATGATTTATTGGAAACTAGACTCAAAAGTTCCTATACTTACCTAATATTAAATTTTTAGAGTACAATTGAAAATTGAAACATCTATTTTCATTGACCTTATGGATTCAGTAAAACAGAGCTGATGTTTTCAAACCTTTCATTATGAAATTATTTGTAACTCCCTATTTTAAATAACAATTCATGCAAAACTTGATTTATCTAAAACTAGATTGACATAGATTTCGAATGACACATATTTTTTATAAATTAGAGCATAATTGGTTATCCAAATAATTCGTACAAAGTGCCTCTTAAATTCTTCCAGAATCGAGCTATGGTCGATTTCGCCTCTTCTTATTTATTCTCTTTGGAAATTGATTTCGGCAAAAACCCTTACTTCGATCGAGCTTTACATTATTGTTGTAAATTCCTGTATACTTTTGTCCTTTAATTATTTGTACACTTGTAGCTATCATGTAAAGTTCATGTTTGCATCGCAATGATTCGTATAGGGACATGCATTCCGTTGTTCTGCATGTGTTTCCGATATGTACCAACCTTATTGTTCACAATGGCCTTTTGTACTCCGGTGTTTATGGGATTGTCTGGACCTTTGCCAGAAATGGTAAAGGGATTATTTGGACCTTTACTAGAAATAGTAAAGGGATTGTCTGGACCTTTCCCAAAAATGGTAAAGGGTATGTGCTTAGAGCCCGCGATGCTCTAGATTATGTTTGAGACCCTACTTCACCTTCTATCTATTTGATATGATATCCAAAGCTTCAGTTATATACTTCTATGTGTGCTTTGAATAAGAATGAAATATATGCAATGTCAAATGCGACGTTTGAGCTTTTGTTTCGTATTTGTTCTTTAATATGTTCTGAAATGCTTCTTATGGTTCCAAAATATTCCATATGCTATTGATACATTCCGAAGCATTTCATCCGCTATTGATATGTTCCAAAATATTTCATATGTCATTGATATATGAAATACTCCTTACATCTTTGATATGCTTTGAAATATACCATATGCCATGGATATGCTCCTTCTGCCAATGATATGCTCCAATTAGCCCTTACTCCATTGTTATGAACAAAACATGCTTCGAATGAAATGACATTGTAATTCTGCATTTGTCGAGTAGCTATCTTTGAACTCTTGTATCTTTGCCTTATATTTTGAAACCTTATTTATTCGAAACTATCCTCTTTGCTATGGATATGTTAGTCACTTGCTGAGCTTTATATGCTCACCCCATTGCTATATAAATTTTTTAGGATAACTTATCGCTCGATAAAATGTGTAAATTGGGTTGAGGTAGTAGAAAGCTAGAAGATTTTGGGGCAAATCTTTCGTACTTGATAAGTTGATGTTGTATAAGTTCCTTTTGTGTGTATTAATGACAAATCTATATTGATGTATCTTGTAAATATTTAAAAAGTATCCCTCATATCGAGATTTTGGGAATGTTAAGTTTAAATTGTGTAATGATATAAACATATGATATATGTTGGTTTTGTGATTGTATAGATTCCCATGCTTATGGATTTATGATGTGATTATGGTTTAGTTGAGCTAGCTTTGGATTTTGTGAATCATTAAGTGATATGATGGTAGGATGATAAACTGCACAAGTTTTATGAATTATAGAATTATGAATGTGAATGACTTGAACGTTTTCTTAGTGTCCTCTAATGTGTGATTGGATCCTTGTATGTTTATTGAATTATAATATTATTGATTTTGAGTTAGGTTCACACCTCCTGAATGAGGAGTAAATTCAGGGGGGCGTGACACAAACTTCCTTAACTTTCACTTTACACTCTTACGAAAACTTTCAAGTTCAATATCTTTCCAAAATGGATTGAATCGAAATGATTATTTTTCGAAATCAATGATTTTATTTCGTTGCACTAATTCACCCCCCTCTCTTAGTGTTGCTCTTGATCCTAATAGTTATACAAGATCATTAGCTATCACATCAGATTGTTTATTAATATTAATTTATTATTCACCCTAATCAATTCATTCAATGATTTTAGGAACAATAACCTCTCGAATAGAAAATGATAAAGAGTATCATCTTGTGACTTCTTTATATCAAAATTAATCTTTTGAGATTTTTTCTCTCATTGATTTTATCATTTTTTAAGAATATTAGATTGTTATATTATATAATCCTCATATTATGATTAGGGTAATAAAATCTATATCTATTGGATTTTTTTAGATAACCAAGAAAATATCCAAAAATAGTTCTTGGATCTAATTTCTTTTTTTGTGGATTGAAGACTCTTATTTTTATAGGATAACCCTAAATATAAAAATATTTCAAATTGAGTTTCCTACTAATCTATAACTTAAATAGAGTTGATGAAACTGACTCACTACAAACTCTATTTAAGATATACATATATGTCCTAAGAGCTTCACTATACATCATTTTAGGTACAAAGAAATAATGTATCATACTCTTAATTATATCCATAAGAGTACGATTTCATCTTTCAACAATATCATTTTGCTTTGGCACACCTAGTAAGGCATACAGACCTATCTTGCTTTTTGAAGAATCTTGCAAAGGGACTAGGATTCTGACCTAACTCATTATATTCATCATAAAATTTATCACCCTTGTTAGATTTGATAATTTTAATTTTTCTATCTAATTATCTCTTGTCTTCATTTATGTACACCTCAGAAATGTCAAATAGCTTAAGATTTTTCATATATTAGATACACATAGTCATATCTTGATAAGTTATTTATAAATATGATGAAATATATTTCTCTACTAAAATAAGAAATATGAAGTGACCTATAGATATCAGTATAAATAATCTATGTATGAATAATCTCAAGAGTGTTAATAGCTTAAGATTTTTAGTGTATTAGATACCTATAGTCATATTTTGACAAATCATCTATAAACATGATTAAACAGCTCTCTCCACTAATAAAGGAAATATGAAGTAGAATAAAGATATTAGTATAAATAATCTTAAGGAGTTCTTTACTGTTTATGGTATTTTTTTTTATGTTTTTAGTTTGCTTTTCTTTAATAACTATGCAACTGTTATCCTTCACTAATCTTTTAAATTTTTTTTGGAGATATACCCCAAATATTTAAGCTATAAAATAAAAGATTTCTCAAAACTATGTTTGATTATAGGGTAACTAAAGTCTTTACAAACTCATGATTTAAATTAATTCTATATAAACTATAATATAGAATTTCAAAATCAACCTTTAGTGAATCATAGAATATACTGAGTTTACCATCATTAAGAAAAAGATAATATCCTAACTCATCAGTTCTAGATATAAAAACTAAACTTTTAGAAGGAATAGAATCTTGGATTTTGATGATATCAATTGCTTATAGACTAATTTGCTTTTGAAATAAGTGACGCAAGAAATACATTGATTAAGGACTCAAACCATCAAGAGCAAATTGTCGAAGTAAGAGAATCAGACATTGTGTCCAGAAAAGTATCACATAAAAAATTAGACATTGAGAAAAAAGATTAGTTGATATGTAGAAGATTGTACTTCATGCTATAAGTTCAGGTATCGTGCTAGAAGGATTGAGTATTATACTAAAAGATTGAATGTCATTGGAAAGTCGACATGTTGATATATCGGGTGATATACTAAAGGAAAGGATGATATTCCGAAAGTTTGGACAAAGTGCTGGAAGATCAAACGACATGCCAGAATGGTGTACAACATGTTGAAAGCTTTGTAATTATGCTAGATATAGGATTAGATTTTTAAAGTCTTGATCAAGGTCTTTTTGGGTCAAATTGAGTTGGTATTGGGAAGCATACCAACTTGTCGAGAAAGATAATGGGCTTGGACTCAGGCCAAACTAGGCCGTTATAAGGCCAAAACAATGGCCTTGAGCTAGCCTAGGTGGTGGTACCAACTGAGCCAGTCGACAAGCACAAATAGTGCTTATTAGCACTACCAACGGTGGTACCAACTATGTAGGCGATGGTACTACCCAGAATTCAAAAATTATGATGATAATACTGTTTAAAAGTCTAAAATTATGATGTTAAAATTTATGATAGTAGTACCACCAAGTGTCAATGGTAGTATCACTCGTACCTCAAAATTTTTTAGGATTTAAAATTTTTGACTCTATTTTGAAGCCTTTTGGGGCCTATAAATACCAACCTAAGAATTGGTTGATATAGCATCAAATTCTAAGTTTATAAAAGGTTATAGCTATTGAAAAATCTTGAGCAACATCATAAGTATAGTTGAAGAATAGAAAATAAAATCTTAGAATTTTTTATAGAAAAGGTTTCATCGTCGTGCGAAGATTCGTGCGAAAAAATCATAAAACCAAAAAACTATGTATATATAAAAGATATGTTATATAGGGAGATCGTATATCTTTGAAATCCTATAGATCTGTAGGAGAGGATGAAGAATGTAAACTATCCTTGTCTTTAGTAGTGATCCACACGGTAGAGGCTATGAATATGCTCCTCAAATCGCTACATAATCTACCTGTCCATATGATCAAGAAAGGGCCATCCCTTCTTACTATCCATGCCCCAAATTAGGACTGTTGGCTAAGGAGGAGAGGGAGAGAGGAGTATAGGAGGTGGCAGCCAAAAAGGGTTTAGTCTATTGCTCTTTAATTCCCTCCTATTTATAGAGGGCCCCCTTGTTATCTTAACCATAATGGATCCTATTGGGTACTGGATCTCCATCCAACAACCCAAGCCTCTTGGATTAGTAGATCGCTATCCAATAATCTCTTATTGGCTCTTATTGGATCTTATCCATAAGATCAAATAATTCATGGGTTTATTAGATATTCAATAAGATAGGGGCTCCAATGGATATCTCATATCAGAACCTCTACCCGTTGCAAGACCTACCATATATGTATGACCCTCTATGACCAATATTAAGTTGGCCATAAGTTATACCTATCAAAATTCCTTCTGACTTAGTGAATTATTATCTTTATAATAATTCACTTGACTCATTGACTACGAACATACTAGGCTAGTATGCCATAGTCCCCAAATAATACAAGGAAATCCAATCCATTGGACCTACCTATCCTCAATTAATGTGTATCTATAGTCTCTCATCTATCTAATATCTCATAGATCATATACTGGGTATGGTGTTGTTAGGCCCATGTAGAATCTACTCGAGTCTCGCTTTAATATGACTCTCTTGGAGAACTCTTTCTCTCTCAATCTAAATAACCATGGACAGGGATTTGCCTAAGCAAGAACATATAAGATATTCCACTCATAACACTGAAAGAGGATGATCCTTTATCGACACTCAATAGCCTTCGTAAGGTTGGCTTCCACTCTCGATGACCAGTTGTACTAAATCTGAAACTTCCAAGCCTATTGTTAGGATCAATACGACGCTAAGAGGGGGGTGAATTAGTGCTATTGTTAAAAAATGACGATTCAAATATTCTTCTTGTTCGATAAAATCGTTATCGGAAAGATGTAAACTTGAAAGCATACGCAACCATAGTGAGATTAAGAAATAAGTTTGCAATATAAAAAAAAGTATGAAGGAAATGTAAACCGAGTTTTATAGTAGTTCGACCGTCGTGACCTACATCCACTCCCGATTCCTCATCTGTCAAGTCCATCGACATCCATTAATTGTCTTCCTTCAATGGGCGAAGACCAACTACCTATTTGGAATGAGTCGGTACTAAGAGGGGGGGATGAATTAGTTTAACGGTAAAAACATCGATTTCATAAAACTTTCATTGGTTGAAAACTGATCAGAAAGATGTTAACTTAAAAGCATCTGTAAGAGTGTAATGAGAAGGTAAATCAAGTAAGGAATATTACAGTAAGGTAAATTGCACAAATAGAAATGCAAACTAGATTTTTATAGTGGTTCAGTCGTCATGATCTACATCCACTCCACCGATTCCTCTTCCGTCGAGGCCACCGGCATCCACTAACGATCTTCCTTCAATTGGCAAAGATCAACTATCCTTTTACACTCTTTCTCCTTTCCACGAGTTTAGGAGATAACCCATACAACCTCTTTTTCTTAGACCTCACTTCTACCTTTAGAAGAACTTTCTAAATACTAGGAAGAAGGGTCACTAAATCCTAAGAGAGTTTTCAATTTTTCTTTCCCCCTTTTTCAACTCAATTTCATGCTCAATTCTTATTTCTCCATGTAGGAATAGTTGGGATATTTATAGTCTCAAATGGCTTCAAAATTAGAGCCAAAAAAGGTCTCATCCCGGGTTTCTCGGGTCTTGGTGGTACCACCGCTTGTGCTGGGTAGTACCACCTCTTAGTCTGATGGTATTACCACTTGACATAGTCTGGGAGACTGTCTGGGTGGTATTACTGCCTGACATAATCTGGGAGACTGTCTGGGTGGTATCACCGCCTGACATAGTCTTAATGAGTTTATATTTTGAAATTATGCATGATGATTCTTGTTATTTATGGATTATCGATCTTTACCATAATGAAAGTTCTTTTTTGGTTTTAAACATTGATGCTTGTTTTTATTTGGTATAAAAATTTGAGGCATGCTTGTATGAAACAAACAACTTCAAATGAAACACATAAAAAAAAAGGAATATATTTTCCATCTCTATCTTATTGATTTTTCGATAAAAGATTAATGAATCCAAGTATATTATGCTTTTGTGAATCTCTTGGACTATGAAAATGATTTGATGAATTTAAATGAATTTTATCCAAATCATAATTTCTCGAGACTTATAACATGAAATATTTTATGAAAAAAGATCTCTTATTTGATCTCTTATGTTTCTCTTTGCCATTTATTAAAGAGAAAAATAATCTAATTCATTATCTTGATTTCTTGATATTCGATACTTGAGATTTTTTTATGAATCAAGATCTTGTATTTGATCTCCTATGCTTCTTCTTGTCATTTACTAAAGAGGAGAATTTTGTAGATAAATCATGAATTTTTTAGAATTATAACTTTTTTTTGAATTGAGACATTATGCATGAATCAAGTTCTCATGTGAATCTATCTACGTTGCCTTCATTGAATTTTCTGAAAACTTGCTAGCTTACTCATCTCAAAAGAGAAGCAAGAAGTGCTATATTGCAAATCTCAAGAGAAGCAATGTTAGCTAAGTTACACATTTCAAGAAGATGCAAAAATAGTCTATCTGCACATCTCAAAAGATGTAAAATTTTGCTAACTTTCATATGTTAAAATTTGATAGCTTGCATGTAAAACGATGTAAAATTTTGCTAGCTTGCACTTTGCCAAGGAAGCAAAACTTACACTTCTCAAAAGAGAAGAAAGAAAATTACTAGCTTGCATGATGATAAAACTAGAGATTATGTTTATAATGCAATGATTTGAAATTACATATCTCTAACACTTAATAGTTGCACTTCTCCTTTTTGTTGATGACAAAAGGGGAGTAGTTATGATGACAATCAACCATGAAATGATGTACTTGGATATTTTGATTATGCATGAGTTTATGTTACATGCAATGATATGGTTAATTGGGTCTTTCAATATTCATGATGCATGCAATGGTGAAATACTTATAATTTTTTGAATTCAGAGATTCTATCAATATGGCATATTGATAGGGGGAGTTTAGTTTAAACTTTGTCATCAATTGGTTGTCATCATAAAAAAGGGGGAGATTGTTGAATCTCATATTTTAATGATGGTGATGTCAAGCCCCTTAACATTTTTATTAAAATATCAAGCATGGTTTCATTGAACATAATGTTGAATGATTCTTAAAGATATCTAAACTTCTTTAGTTTCAATTTTGGTGATTGACTTTATATTTGCATGCATAAATTTTTGTTCTTATGTCAAAACCATGCATCATGTTTAAAATTGAAAACCAAAGACAAGATTCATCACAAAAATCATCAAGCCATACAAAAGCCATGTATCATCATCGAAAAGCAATATGGAAATCATCAAAATACTCATTATTGCTTCGTTAAAACATACATAGAATTAATCCTTTTAGGTGTACAAGTAGTAGATTTATATCTAATATTTTATTGCATTATCATAAAACATGCAATTGTCATGATTTTTTCAAAATTATTAGAAGGATACGCATGATCCTAAAACTTTAAACATTTTCATTACATCATTAAACATGTATTTTTTTTTAAAAAAAATTATATAATTTTTCTAAACTAAATTAAAATAACTTATGAAAAATATCAAATAATTTCAAAATGAACTAAGGGAGTTTTGGGTGACTTATTTACCTCATCCTCGAGAGCTGTTAAGGCGTAGTTTGCCAAAGCGAAGTTCGCCACTTCATCTTCATCGGTTTGCTCCTCGTCTTCGGATGTACTCGATTTATCCCAAGTCATCTTCTTCTTCTTTGAAAATTTCTTCTTTTTAAGTTTATTTTTATTCTTTAATTCTTGTTTCATGAACTTTCTAAATTTTATAGTGAGAAGTTCAAAGTCATTATCATCATCACTTGAGTTATCACTCAAGTGGTATTCTAGTCTTCGAAGTGCCAAATCCTTCCTTTTCTTTGGAATGTTGTTCTCAAGCTCTTCATGAGCTATACAACTCATTTCATAGGTCATCAACGACCCAATCAGTTCTTTAATGGGAAAATGGTTCAAGTCCTTTGATTCTTGTATGACCTTGATTTTAGGATCCCAACTTTTTGGAAGTGATTTTAATATCTTGTTAATAAGTTCAAAATTCAAAAAACATTTGCCAAGTACTTTTAGACTATTGATGACATCCGTAAAATGGGTGTACATATCTCCAATAATCTCTCTTGGTTCCATTCGAAACAACTCAAAATCATGCATCAAAATATTAACTTTAGAATCCTTTACTCTACTAGTGCCTTCGTGTGTGATTTCAAGTGAATGCTAAATATCGAAAGCCGTTTCACAAGTAGAAACACGATTAAACTCATTTTTGCTCAAAGTACAAAATAGAGCATTTAAAAAAAAAGTTTTCTTCTCCAAATTATTCCATTTATTCATTAGAGTAGAATACTTTTAAAAACCACTTTCGATAATATTCCATAAATTCAAATCCAAAGAAAGCAAGAAAACTTTCATTCTAGTTTTCCAATATGTGTAGTCCATCCTATTGAACATTGAAGGATGAACGATAGAAAAGCCCTCTTGAAAGCTAAAAAGAGCCATTTCTCTTGGGTGTTAAACCAAATGAGATATAACGTGGCTATGATACCAATTGTTAGGAACAAGTTCTTAAAATGTGGCTAAGAGGGGGGGGTGAATTAGTGTAGTGGTAAAAACATCGAGTTCTTAAAACTTTCGTTCGTTGAAAATCGATCGGAAAGATGTTAACTTAAAAGCGTTCATAAGAGTATAATGAGAATGTAAATCAAGTAAGGAATATTGCAGTATGGTAAATTGCACAAATAGAATTCAAACCAGATTTTTATAGTGGTTCGGTCATCATGACCTACATCCACTACGCCGATTCCTCTTCCATTGAGGCCGTCGACATCCACTAATGATCTTCCTTCAATGGGTGAAGATTAACTACCCTTTTATACTCTTTCTCCTTTCTACGGGTTTAGGAGATAACCCTTATAACCTCTTTTTCTTAGACCTCACTTCTCCCTTTAAAAGAACTTTCTAAATACTAGGAAGAAGGGTCTTTAAATCCTAAGAGAGTTTCAAATTTTTCTTTCCCCCTTTTTCAACACAATTTCGTGCTCAATTCTTACTTCTCCATATAGGAATAGTAGAGGTATTTATAGACCCCAAATGACTTCAAAATTAGAGCCAAAAAAGGTCTCATCCCGAGTTTCCTAAGTCCTAGTGGTACCTTTGCTTGTGCTGGGCGGTACTACCACCTACAGCACTAACATTAGGCGGTACCACCACTCAGTATGGTGGTACTACCACCTAACACAGTTTGGGAGACTGTGTCTGGGTAGTACCACTGCTCAGTCTGGCGGTACCACCACTTGACACAATCTTGAAGATTGTGTCTGGGCAGTACCACTGCCAAGTCTGGGCGGTACCACCGCTAGACCCTACTGAATGGGCCAAACAACAAGTCTATTTCAGCCCTGATTTAGGCCCAATTGACCCCCTAATTGAGTTGACCTAATTACATACTAAACTGACTCAATTAGACTTAAACTAACTTGATCTAGACATAATTGGTTACAAGCGAATCCTATGTTGTCCGGCATGTCGTTGGTTCATCGGCACTTTGTCCAATCCTTTGATGCATCATCCTTTTTTGTGGCCTTTTGCCCAATCAATATATTAACCTTCGCAACTCCAATCTTCTTAGCGCAATGTCGGCTTTGTTGAATCTCGAATTTTAATGATGAAACTAATTGATAATTGTTTATGATTTAATCTGTGTTTTGAGTGATGCAGGATGCTTCAATCAGGATGAGACAATTAAAGCAGAAAAAATCAAGTTGTGCTAGAGGAAAACATGTCAAAAGATTGGACGTCGAGATCAGAATTTGATGGAGAAGTCTTGTGAAGGCTTCGGGCCATAGATTCAGGCATCAGGCCAAGAAGAGCGAATATTGCGCTAAAGATATTAGAGTTGCAGAGTCAACTGGCCGATTGGGCAATAGGCCGCAAGAGAGGACGATGCGCCGAAGAATCAGACGAAGCATCAAAGGACCAATGACATGCCGAACACTATGATTAATACAAGACGAGGAGAAAAAAAAAAAGAGGAAGATGAACGGATAACAATATCAGAAATTTGGGATAGCATTATATTTGCTCAAACAATAAGAGGTTTGATGCTGATAACCCAATCTTTTTTTAGAAAAAACATTGTATTGCCTTCATTGATAATAGCTAAAAATATTGGACGTATGTTATTATTCCAATTCCCCGAGTGGTATGAGGATTTGAAGGAATGGAATAGAGAAATACATGTTAAATGCACCTATAATGGTGTTCCATTATCAGAAACAGAATTTCCCAAAGATTGGTTAACAGATGGTATTCAGATAAAGATTTTATTTCCTTTTCGTTTAAAACCTTGGCGAAGATCTAAAATACGATCTCATCATGGAGATCCAATGAAAAAAAAAGGAAAAAAAGAAAATTTTAGTTTTTTAACAGTTTGGGGAATGGAAACGGAACTCCCTTTTGGTTCTCCCCGAAACCAACCTTCTTTTTTTGAACCCATACATAAGGAACTCAAAAAAAAAATTAGAAAAGTAAAAAAGAACTATTTTCTAGCTCTAAAAGTTTCAAAAGAAAAAACAAGATGGGTCATCAAAAGAGTTCTAGTTCTAAAACGAGTTCTAAAACGAATAGTTCTAGTTCTAAAACGAATAGTTCTAGTTCTAAAACGAACAGTTCTAGTTCTAAAACTAATAGTTCTAGTTCTAAAACGAATAGTTCTAGTTCTAAAACGAATAGTTCTAGTTCTAAAACGAACAGTTCTAGTTCTAAAACTAATAATGAAGAAACTTGAAAAAGTGAACCAAATTTCTTTATTTGAATTGAGGAAGGGAAAAGTACATGAACCAAATGAAAATGCAAAAGATTCAAAAAAAAATAATCAGATTATTCACGAATCGACCATTCAAATTCGATCTATGAATTGGACAAATTATTTACTCATAGAAAAAAAAATGAAAGATCTTGCTGATAAGACAATCACAATAAGGAATCAAATAGAAGGAATCACAAAAGACAAGAAGAAAATAGTTCCAGCCTATCATGATAAAAGACCGGAATTACAAAAACATATTTGGCAGATACTTCAAAGAAAAAATACCCGATTAATACGCAAATCACATTATTTTATGAAATCTTTCATTGAAAAAATATACATAGATATCTTGCAATGTATGGTTACCATTTCTAAGGGTGATGCACAACTTTTAAAAAAAACAATTATCAATGAATCCATTTACAACGATGAAAGAAATCAAGAAGGAATTGATGAAATAGATCAATATACAATGAACTGTAACAGGACTATAAAAAAGTCCTTTTCTAATCCTAATATTAGAAATGATTTAAACACTTATCACGACTTATCTTCCTTGTCCCAAGCATATGTATTTTACAAATTGTCACAAACCAAATTATTTAACAACCATCACCTGAGATCTGTACTTCAATATCACGATCACGGGACCTATCCTTTTATTAAAGACAAGATAAAGTATTATTGTATGACACGAGGAATATTTGATTCCAAATCAAGGCATAAGAAAATTAATAAGTCAAGGCATAAGAAAATTAACAAGTCTAGAATGAATAAATGGAAAAACTGGTTAAAGGGTCATTATCAATATAATTTTTCTCGGAGCAAATGGTCTCCCTCTTAGTGCTGACCCTAATCCTAACAATTGGTATCAGAGCCTTGTTTTCTCATTTGGTTTAACACCCAATGAGAAATGGCTCTTTTCTGCTCTCAAGAGGGTCACTCTCTCATTCGTCCTCCCTTTTTCAATGGGACAGACTATACATATTGGAAAACTCGAATGAAAATTTTCTTGCTTTCGTTGAATCTTGATTTATAGAATTTAGTCGAATTTGGTTTCCAAAGGTCTTCTACTCCAATGAATGAATATAATGATTTGGAGAAGAAAACTTTTTCTTTAAATGCTAGAGCGATGAATGCTATATTTTGTGCTTTGAGCAAAAATGAGTTTAATGGTATTTTTTTATACAAAACTGCACATGAGATTTGGTATACGTTAGAAGTCACACACGAAGGCACAAGTAGAGTAAAAGATTTGAAGATCAATCTTTTAATGCATGATTTTGAACTTTTTTATATGAAACAAAGTGAAACCGTTGTTGACATGTACACCCGTTTTACGGATGTCGTTAATAGTTTAAAAGCTCTTGGCAAATGTTTTTCGAATTAAACTCGTTAACAAGATTTTACGATCATTTTCTAAAACTTGGGATTCAAAAGTAACCGCTATTCAAGAATAAAAAAACTTGAACTATTTCCCTCTCAAGAACTAATAGGGTCTTTGATGACCTATGAAATGATGTGCAATACTATGAAGAACTCAAGAACAACCTTCCAAAGAACAGGAAGGATTTGGAACTTAGAACAATTGAAGACCACCCGAGCATAAGCTCAAGTGATGGTGAACTTGAACTCCTCATGAAGAAATTTAAAAAGTTCATAAAACAAAAATTAAAGAGCAAAAATAAACTTAAAAGGAATGCAACTACTTACTTTGGGATGAATCGAGCTCCTTCGTAGACGAGGAGAAAATCAACAAAGGCGAGGTGGCAAACTACGCCTTTAGTTTATTTTGAAATTACATAATGCTTCTCATGACTTATTTTTAATTTAGTTTTAATTCAGTTTAAGAAAATTAAATATTTCTTTTGAATTGCATGTTTATGAAAATGCAAAAATAAAATTGGATCATGCTTACCTTTTTAATGATTTTAAAACTAATTATGAAAAATGCATATTTTATGATAAACAAACAAAATGATTTTGATTGAAAATATGAAATCATGTTTGATGAAATAATGTAATTTGAGATCATGCTTAATAAATTTATATTTCAAAATTATGCATGATGATTCTTGCGATTTATGGATTAGCGATTTTTGCCGTAATGAAAGTTGCTTTTTCGGTTTAAAAAATGATGCATGTTTTGATTTGACATAAATGAATTTTTGATTTTAGTAAAAATATTAAATGTTTTGATACCATGATTCACAATTTTATGCATGAGATTTTAAAGTTATACATGATGATTTTTCTAAATTATTGATCTTGATGATTTTTATGATAAATCTTGCATAATGATATATGTTTTGATTTGACAAGTTGAATGATTGAGAATAAATGATGATTTTTCTCTTGATTATAACTTATGATATTTTTTATGAATCATCATCTCGATTTTGAACTCCTACCATTTTTCTAAAAAGGAGAGATTAATGAATCTATTTATGTCCTTTTTATGAATCTCTTGAAAATTATTTTGATTTAACAAATTGAATTTGAATGAGCTTTATCTTAATTTTTTGAGATTTATAACTAGAGATTTCTTATGCATCAATCAAGACATTATATTATTTTTTCTCCTATGTTTCTTTTTGCCAATTGCTAAAGAGAACGTAAATGATCAAAATGTTGATTTAATGATTTAATGTTTGGTATCATGAATGTTTTAATATCATGCATGGGAGTAATGATGAAGGTTTTGAACATAAATATTTGTATCATGGTTGATGATTTTACATTTTGAAATTATGCATGATGAGTTGAAGTGATGTTGGTTTAATTGTATGAATCAACAATCATTTTGTTAAATGAATCATGATTTTCTTTAATTCTTGATTTATAACTTGAGTTTTCTTCTTGAATCAAGATTGTTTCCTATCATGCTTTCTATTTACAAAAAGAAGAAACTTGTCAAAAATGATATATGATCTTTTGACATTCATTTTTGTTACTTACCTTTGTCATGATTTGGAAATTGATGTAAAGGGAAAAGAATTACAACACTGTATTCTTCCCTTGATAGCTTGCACTTCTCATAAGAGAAGAAAGAATGATACTATCTTGCGAATTTTGTGAAGTTACACATTTCAAGAAAATACAAAAATGATGCTATCTTGTACATTTCAAAAACTTGCTAGTTTGAACATCGTAAAGAAAAGCAAATATGCCAACTT
>LVTN01000962.1:21675-34229 GCA_001649415.1 Musa itinerans | reverse complement strand
GAACCAGAACCAGAAACACCAATCTTTAGGGGTAATCAATCTCCTCCAACTTGTCCCTTTGAGGAATCACATCCATTTGTGCAAGCTCCTTCATCATCTATCGAAGACATAAGGACTCGGATGGATCGCATTGACCAAAGACAAGATCGACTCGAACATCGCCAAGATCAAATCCTATTTGAGCTACAGCAGATTCATCGACAGTTTGATACTTTATTTAGACATTTTAACTTTCCACCACCTGAATGAGCATATGTATGCAATTAGAAAAGGTGGACATGATTCCTTCTTATCATGTTGTAAAACTATGTTGTTGTAAACTTTTTATGCTACTCACTTTGATCGCAATGCCACTTAATTTGATGATCGTAAGTTCTTGACATTGTGTCTAGGTAGTACCACCACCCAAACTAGCGGTACACCGCTTGACACAATCTCAAAGACTGTGCCACCGACGGTTCCACCAGTTTGGGTCACTATTTAGGTCTTTTACTTGGCCCAACACAGCCTAAACTTGGGCCCAAATGGCCTCTAATTGAGTTGGCCCAATTCTAACCCAATTACACCCAAAACGTACTCTGATCTAGATGATTATTATAAAGCTTGAATCAAATGTTGTCCGGCATGTCATTAGTTCATCGATGCTTCGTCCGATTCTTTAGCACATCGTCCTCTCTTATGGCCAATTGCCCAATTGGCCAGTTAACCTCTGCAACTCCGATTTCCTTAGTGTAATTTCTGCTTTTCTTAGCCCGATGCCCGAACCAATAGCTCGAAGCCTTCTACCGATACGTCGACCGATCCTCCATCTCAACGTCCAATCTTCTGACATGTTCCACTCCGGCCCAACATGATTCTTCCTACTTTTACTTGTCTCTCCTTGATCGAAGCTTCTTGCATTACTTAAAGCGCAGATCAGATCATAAACACTATCAATTGGTTTCATCATCAAAATATGAGATTTAACAATCTCCCCCTTTTTGATGATGACAACTAATTGATGACGGAGTTAACCTTAACTCCCCCTATCAATATGCCATATTGATATAACTCTTGAATTCAAAAATCCGAGCAATATATTATCATAAAATCATGCATAATCAAAATTTTAATATATCATTCAATGCATGATCATCATCATAATTTCTCCTCCTTTGTCATCAACAAAAAGGAGAAGTGCAACTAGCAAGTTTTTGAGATATGCAAGTTTTATAATATACAAGCTAGCAACAATTTTAAATTGTGCAAGTTTACACATTTAGCTTCCTTTTTTTGAGATATGCAAGATAGTACTTTTGCGTCTCTTGAGATTGCAAGCTAGCAATTCTTGGTGATGTTCAAGATAGCAAGTTCTTTCTTCTCTTTTCAAAAGTACAATTTTTTGCTTCTTTTGCAAAGCACAAGCTACCAAAATTTTACATCATTTAACAACATACAAACTAGCAACTTGGCAAGTGTTATTTCTCTTTGAAGAATGAAGGCTAGCAGGTTTTTGAAAGAGAATGCAAGATAGCAAGCTAGCAAGATAGCAATACATCATTTTAGAATATACAAGCTAGCAAATTTTACTCCCCTTTTGTTATTGTCAAATGGAAGGGAAGAATATAATATTATAATTCTTTTCCCTTTACTTCAATCTTCAAATTATGACAAAGATAAAGTATCATTCTTAATTCAAAATGTTTGTGCATCATTATAGTTTCAAATTAAAACATGCACAATTTCAAAACTTTACATTTCATCCTTCATATATGATACCAAAAATAAATCAACCATCACTATGGGCATATCATACTCAAGCATTCATGATACATCATTTTGGGCATAACATTCATGATGCTAATGTTGAATCTCGGATTTTGATGATAAAGTTAATTGTCATTTGTTTATTTAATCTATATGTTGAGATAAGTGTACAGGATTAACTACGATGGCAGTAAGATATGCAACAGGTGTTGAGCCGGAGTCAAGACCAAGATCACGTTGGGGTTCGAGAGTTCGTCGGAAGTCCGGACGGTCATCGGAGGTTCTGCGGGAACAATCAAAGAAATTTAGGAGCTTGCCAAAGAAGCTCGTCGGAACTCACCAAAAGGATCGTCGCAAGTCCAAGAGTATTCTTGAGATGGGCCGGAGCTTCGCCGAGGGTTCGTCGGATGTTCGCCGGAAGCTCGTCGGAAGAAGCGATTGATGCACCAGAACACGATTTGCCATATTAATGTCTTTATTATCATAGTTAGCATGAAGATTAAGTTAGGATTGGGAGGTGATCCTATTAACTTAATCTGGGGCCAATTGGGCCATTAACAAACCCAAACTAGGCTGAATGGATCAACCCATTTGGACCTAGAATTCCTGGCCGGTAGTGGCACCGCCTAGGAGACTCGGTCTCCCAGGAGTTCTGGGCGGTTGAACTGCCCCTGTTAGGAAGTGGTACCGTCGGCAGTTATTACTGCCAATGGTGGTACCACCCTTGCCAAGCGGTGGGACCACCTGAGCTCGGTCTCCGAGCGAAGTCAGGCGGTAGTACCGCCCAGACTGAGCGGTAGTACTGCTCAATGATAGTTGACAGGCGGTAGTACCACCTAGTTCTGGCGGTGTTACCACTAAGATCCCAGAAATCCGAGACACTTTTGAGCTCCAAATTCAAACTGATTGGAGCCTATATAAACCCCACCCTTTCCTGCATGAAAGGGAACCGAAAGCTTACTTTTATTCTGATTATTTGAGAGCTTAAAAGTGTTGTAAAAGGCTAGAAGTTCTTCTCCCTCTTTCTTTCTAAGTGTTGATGAGGAAGCCAAAAGTGGATGTAGGTCAAGATTGACCGAACCACTCTAAATCTCGGTTTGCATTTATATTCTGCTCTTTATCTTAACTACAAACTGCCTCTATTGCTTTACATCAACTATACTTTCGTTTGCTCTCAAGTTAAAGATCTTTCTGAAACGGTTTTCGTACGAAGTCTTTTTAAATCGACGAAAGCTTTCGCTGCACTAATTCACCCCCCCCTCCTCTTAGTACTCTTGATCCTAACACTAACAAGCTCCTAGACTTTGTGATAATCTTCTTGGCAAGTTCCGATGAGCTTTTTTCACAAGCTCCTGGACTTCTCGGTTGGTTCCCGTAAAACTTCCGACGAACTCTTGAACTCCTAATGTGATCTTCATCTTGACTCTAACATAACACTTGCTTTATGTCTTACTGCCATTGTAGTTAATCCTGCACACTTTTCTCAACATATAGATTAGATAAAACAAATTACAATTGACGTCATCATCAAAATATGAGATTCAACAGATTCCGTATAGGCCTAACGTTACCATGCCTAATATATGGTCTCTAGCATATTAGATAGATGAGGCACTATAGACACATTGTAACTGTGGACAGACAAGTCTGATATATTAGATCCCCTTGTATCATTTAGGGACTATAGTGTAGTGGTCTAGTATATCCATAGTTGATGAGTCGAGTGAATTATTATGGAGATAATAATTTTCTATATCAGAAGGAATTTTGAGTCAAAAAGAGTTCTGACAAGATCGACTTATAGTCAGCTTAGTATTAGGCCTAAAGGGTTACACAAATAAGGTGAATATTGCGATAAGTAGAGGTGTGAATATGAGATATCTACGGAGCCCTAGTTTGGATCCTATGGATAAAATCCAATTGGATAATTGGATAAAGATCTAATTGGATAATTTGATAGAGATCCAATTGGATAATTGGATAGACATCCAATTAGATAAGTGAATGAGATCCAATTGGATAGATGGATAAAGATCCCGTATAAGTTTCTAATTGTAATGTAAGTATCCATTTTGAATTCTATAAAAGAGCCTAAATATAAATCAGAGAACCTATTTATAAAATCTGAGGACCTATTTGTAAAAATCTAAGGACCTATTTGTAAACCTTAAGGACTTAATCATAAATATAAATAATACAAAGACTAAATTATAAAATATATAAAATAACAAATTCTACTGCCTAAGCCTCTCTACCTTCGTTCCTTAAGGAACTTGAGAAGGCAGCTTGTGTTGGAGAAGAAAGGAAGAGAGAAAGAAGAAAAAGAAGAGAAATTTAGGGCTTTGAGACTTTTTGCTCAAATCTTTTCATTTGGGCTCAAAATTCTCAAAGGCAAGTATTCTAACCTCATCCTACAATAATCTTAATCTCTATTTTTATTTTTATTTTAAATAATTTGAAATATTTTAGCTTAGCACCTAGATATTTCTCTCGTTTAGATATAAAACCATGAATATAAAATTTTTTCTTCAATTGAGCTTTACATTATTGTTTGGAATTCTTGTACTACTTATCCTTAAATTATTTGTATTTTTGAATCTATTATATAAGGTTTATGTTTGCATTGCCTTATTTTGTATAAGCATATATATGTTTCGTTGTTTCGCATATGCTTCCGATATGTGATATTCTTACTATTCATAATGTCCTATTATATTCTGGTGTTCGTGGGATAAATATGAATCTTTACCAGAAATGGCAAAGGGAGTTATGCATAGAGCCCACGATGCTTTACTAGCCCCCTTTGACTTCACTTAGATGTGGGTAGATGGAGCTTCTAGACATGAGAGACTTATATTTGGTGGTCATCTAGAAATAGATAAACTATATTATGTGTGATCCCACTTCATCCTTAATGTTTTTAATATGATATCCAAAGCATTGCTTATATGTTTCTATATGTGCTTTGGATAAGAATGAAATGCATGCAACATCAAATATGACTTACCAGCTTATGTTTGTTATTTGTTCACTTGATACACTCCAAAATATTTCTTATGTCATTGATATGCTCCTAAACATTCTAATACCTTTGTTATACACTCAAATGCTTCTTATGTCATTTGATATATGCCTAAATGCTTTTTATACCAATGAGATACTCCAATTAATCCATACTATCTTGTTATGAACAAAACACATTTCGAATGAAATGATATTGTAATTCTGCATTCGATGAGTGGCTCTCTAAGAACTCTTGTATTCCTACCTTACATTTTGATACCTTATTTGTTTGAAACTATCATATTTTGTTATGGATATGTTAGTCACTTACTGAGCTTTGTATGCTCACTCCATTGCTATATTAATTTTTTTAGGATAGTTTGTTACTTGCTTAAATGTTAAAATTAGGCTAAGGTAGTGGAAATTACACTTTGCATCTAATGAAATATTGATGGTAAATCTGAACTTATGGGTTTTGTAAAAGTTTAAAAGACATCTTATGTTTATGATTTTGGAATATTAAGTTTAATTTGTGTGATGATATGAACTTATGGTAAATGTCGGTTTTGTGATTGTATAGATTCCCACACTTGTGGATTTATGTTATGGTTATTGTTGTGGTGAGTTGACTTCAGACTTTATGAATCAACGAGTGATATGGTGTATGATTATAAACTGCACAGATTTTATGGATCGTTAGATGTTTAAATATTTTAGTGATCTCAAATATTAGTCTGGATCTTAGATTTTGGATTATTGATGAAATTCTAATAGTTTTGATTTAAGATAGGGTCACACCTCCAGAATGTGATAATTTGGGGGGGGCGTGACAGAGGTGGTATCATAGCATGATTTGAGGATGACTAAGACCTTTTTGTTGATATGCTAGAGGTGTAATATATCTTGAGGTTTAGTAACTTTTGTAGAGTGATTAACAAAAAAATTCTCTTATGATATTTTTAGGAAGCAAGGATGATGTGGTCATCGGATTCTCCTATTATATCTACTGCCGATTAGTTAAGCAAGATTATGCGAACTCTTAAGACTATGACTCATGTGATACAACAACAAGTTCAACAAGGAAGAAATGATGGAGCGGGGACATCAAACCCGAATGGGTTGGGAATTGAATAGTTTAAGAAGCTTAGTCCTCCCAATTTTAGTGGTGAGCTTGATCCAATGGTAGAAGAACATTGGATGATGCAAATAGAGAAAATATTTTATATCTTAAATTGCTCTAATGATTAGAAAATTTCTCTTGACACCTTTATGTTGGAAGGAGAGGCTGAACACTAGTGGAGAACAATAAAGAAGATTTTTGAAGTCAGACATGAGCCAATCACTTAGAAGGTATTTATAGAAAAATTCAATAATAAATATATCTCAAATTATATTAGAGAGTGAAAAGAATTGGAATTCTTAAATCTCATCCAAGGAAACTTGATAGTAGCAAAATATGAATCTAAATTTATTGAGCTCTCCAGATTTGCCACGCATATGATTAATGATGAACATAGAAAAACAAAGAGGTTTGAAAGAAGACTAAGGCCAGCAATAAGAAGTCAAATATCAACCTTAAAACTCTAAGCATATGCTAATGTGGTAGAAAAAACTTTGATAATTGAAAGAGACTTAGAGGAAATTCAGGAAATTAGGGGTAAGTCAATAAGGACAAATTTACAGGTAAGAGAGGAAATAAATTTGAAGCTAGTAATAAGACATCTAGATTTAAGAAAGGAAAACCACCACAAAGGACTCAATCATATGCAAAATGCGGATTAAATCATGAAATAAGTCAGTGTTTTCGGGTGACTAGAACTTATTTTGCCTATAGGAAGTTAGATAAAAAAATCAGAGATTGCCTATTGAATAAGAAAAAAGAGCCACTACCTCTTAAATCAACAACCCATGTTAGAGGATATGCTATCACTAAACAAAATTCCAAAGATTCTAAATCAGTGGTTAAAGGTATTCTTCTTGTTTCTAATAGAAATGCAAAAGTTTTGTTTAATCCTAGTTCCAACTTATCTTTTGTTTCATAATATTTTGCTTGTTACTTGGGCATTCAATATAGACTACTAGATTATATGTTATATGTAACTACTGTTGTTAGGGATTCTTTGACCACAAACTTGGTTTATCCATCTTGTTTAATTTTTATCAGAGAACACAAACTCCTTGCTGATTTGATTCTCTTAGAGATTTAGGGTTTTGATATTATACTTGGCATTGATTGGCTATCTTCCTATTATACTAGTATTGATTGCTATACAAAAATATTTACTTTTTGCATATCAAATCAGCCTATATTTTACTTTGAAGGTATTAGGCATCATTGCTTGATATCAGCACTTCAAGCTCATTGTCTTATGCAGAAAGGTTGTTTTTGTTTTATTCTGTGTAAAAGAGCATTCAGATCAAGAAACTCACATAAATGAAATTTTGGTGGTCAAAGAGTTCCCTGATATATTTCTAGATAACTTGTCTGGTTTACCTCCAAACAAAGAGAGTGAATTTTCTATTGATTTGGTCCCTAGAACAACCACAATATCAAAGCCTCCCTACAGAATAGCACCACTCAAGCTAGAGGAATTGAAAAAGTAACTACAAGAACTATTAGATAAGGGTTTCATTAAACCTAGCGTTTCACCATAAGGTACTCCGGTGCTATTAGTTAAGAAGAAAGATGGAACATTGAGGCTTTGCATTAATTATAGATAGCTGAATCATGTGACCATCAAAGACAAGTATCCCCTACCCATAATTGATGATTTGTTTGATCAATTGCAAGGTGCATAAGTATTTTCCAAGATTGATCTAAGGTCAGGTTATTATCAATTGAAGATCAAGAAGGAGGATATCCCAAAAACAACTTTTAGAACTTGATATGGTCATTATGAATTCTTAGTAATGCCTTTTGGTTTGATTAATGCTCCTATAGCTTTTAAGGAACAAATAAATAAGATATTTCAACCACTCTTGGATAATTATGTAATTATATTCATTAATGGCATATTAGTGTATTCAAGGAGTAATCAGGAGCATGAGGAACACTTGAGAAATATATTGTCTATACTAAGAGAAAAGAAGTTGTATACAAAGTTTAGTAAATGTGAGTTTTGGTTTAATAAAGTTTCTTTCTTAGGTCATGTGATTTAAAGGAAGGGCATATCTGTTGATCCAAAAAAAGCAGAAGTTATAGTTAAGTAGGAAGTACCAACAAATATTATGGAAGTTAGAAGCTTCTTGGGCATGGTAGGTTATTACAGGAGATTTATAGAGAGATTCTCTCGAATTGCTCAACCTCTCACCAAACTAACTCAAACGAATGTGAAATTTGAATGGGATGATGATTATTAGTGAAGTTTTCAAGAGTTAAAAAGAAGATTGACTCGTGCCCTGATTCTCACTATTCCAAGTGGTAACGAGGGATTTATAGTTTATACTGATGCTTCAAGAAAGGGCCTTGAATGTGTTTTAATGCAAGAAGGGAAAGTGATTGCTTATGCTTCTAGACAACTAAAGAGTTCTGAATTGAATTATCCAACTCATGATTTAGAATTGGTAGTAATTATTTTTGCTTTAAAGATTTGAAGACATTACTTGTATGGGTAGACATTTGAAATCTTTATTGATAACAAGAGTTTAAAATATATTTTTACTTAGAAAGAGTTAAACATGAGGCAGCGGAGATGGATTGAACTTTTAAATGATTATGATTGTACCATCCATTATCACCCAAGTAAAGCCAATATTATTGTTGATGCACTTGGTAGAAAATCTATAAGTTTTATGGCTAGTCTGGTTGTGAAACAATGGAAGTTATTAGAAGAAAATTATGATTTGAATGTTGTGAGGAAAAAGTAAGACTCAATGATATTGATGGCCTTAATCCAAGTGCAATCTAACCTCATTCAATAAATTAAAGAAGGACAATTACAAGATCCATGTTTAATCTACTTGAGGAATGAAGTATAAAAGGGATTGAAGCTGAATTTTCAAGTTTTAGAGGATAGCCTTATTGCATCTTAGATTTTGATGATGAAATTAATTAGTGAATTAAAGATCTAATCCATGTGTTGATATAAGTGATATAGGACTAACTACAGTCGTGAGAAAGGCAAAACGATTAAAGAAGGATTATAGCTGGGCCGGAGTTAATGATCGGGCTGTTAGGAAAGGGGTTGGCATTAAGAGGGGGTGAATTAGTGCAATAGTAAAATAACGTCGGTTTAAAAACTTCATTATGATAAAACTAGTTTCGTAAAGATGTTAACTTGAAATTGTACAAAAACGTAGTGAAGGAGGAATTCAATTTGTAATAAAGATAAATAGCAAGAAGTAAATGCAAACCAGATTTTAGAGTGATTCGATCATCGTGACCTACATCCACTTTGCCGATTCCTCTTCCGTCGAGGCCACCAGCATCCACTATCGATCTACCTTTAATAGGCGAAGATCAACCTCTTTCTTGCACCCCTTTTCTCCTTTTCACAAGTTTAGGAGTCAATCTTTACAAGCATATACACTCATCTCTAAACTAAATTTTATGTTTAAGCTAGAGGAGGGATTTCTCAAGTGGTTTCTATAGCGTTTTCTCACTTTAAAACTCTTTGTGCTTATGTATGTTAACCAAGGATGAGAGAGGTATTTATAAGCTTCAAGTTGATTCAAACTTGGAGCCTAAAAACATCTCATCCCGGGTTTCCTAGGTATAGGTGGTACCACCGCCTACGCTGGGCGGTACCACTGCTAGTGTCAGTCTGACATTGACACTGCGTTGGGCGGTACCACTGCCCAGTCTGGGAGGTACCATAGTCTGGCAGTACCACCGGCCCAAACTGGTGGTACCACCTCTTGACACCTTGCTAGGGGCAGTACAACTGCCCAGACTAGCGGTACCACCGCTTGACACAATCTCAAAGACTGTGCCACTTCTTGGGACACTGTTTGGGCCTCTCATTGGGCCCAATATAGTCCTTACATGGGCCCAACTGGCTCTTAATTGGGTTGGTCCAAATCCAAACCCAATTACGTACTAACTACGAAATCTAAGGCATACTTAAGCTAAACAAGTCCGTTTGTCTTGGTTTCTTCCGGCGAACTTCCGACGATCTCTCGGCAATGTTCCAGCAGACTCCCGGTAAGCTCCTAGACTTCACGACGATCTTCTTGGTGAGTTTCGATGAGCTTCTTTGGCAAGCTCCTAGACTTCTCGACAGAACTTCCAACGAACGTCTAGACTTCCGACGAACTCTCGAACTCCCAACGAAATCATGTCCTTGACTCTGGGACTTCATTTTGCTTTATGCCTTGCTATCGTAGTTAATCCTGCACATATAAAAATACACTTCGATCTAGACAATTAATACTAAGCATTAATCATATTGTCCGACATGTCATTGGTCTCTTGATGCTTCATCCGATTCTTCAGCGCATCATCCTCTCTTGCGGCCTATTACCCAATCGGCCAGTTAACTCTGTAACTCCAATATTCTTAATGCAATATCTGCTCTTCTTGGCCCGATGCTTGAATCCATGGCCCGAAGCGTTCTGTCGATATGTGGGCCAATCCACCAGCTCGATGTCCAATCTTCTGACATGTTTTCCCTCAGCCCAACATAATTCTTCTTATTTTAATTGTCTCATCCTGATCGAAGCATCCTGCGTCACTCAAAATGCAGATTAAAACATAAACACTTATCAATTGGTTTCATTATCAAAATCCGAGATTTAACAATCTCCCACTTTTTGATGATGACAACCAATCAATGACGGAGTTAATCTTAACTCCCGGAGTTTGAACAAACTCCCCCTATCAATATGCCATATGGATAGAACCTTGAGTTCAAGCTGAATTCAAGTCGTTGCAAATTTCATCATGAATATTTGCAACACGTCATCACACATAACATGATCATACTTCTCCCCCTTTGTCATCAACAAAAAGGAGAAGTCCAATTCTCATGTGTTTAGAAGTACAAGTTCATATCATTGCATATTAAACATAATTTCCAATTTGATCATTATGAAAGATAGCAATAATTAAAGATATGCAAGTTTAGCATTTTTGCTACTTGGGATAGGCAAGATAACATTTCTTTGTAATGTTCAAGATAGCACGTTCCACATCATGCAAGCTAGCAAATTAGAGATGTTCATGAAAGCAACTCTTGCTTCTTGAAATATGCAAGTTGCAAGTTAGCAAATTTTTGCTTCCTTTGCAATGTTTGAGCTAGCAATTTTGCTTTTGTTGCAAAGTGCAAGTTAGAATATTTTGCATCTTGAGCTAGCAATATTTCTCCCCCTTTGTCATTGTCAGAAAGAAGGGAAGACCCTTTAGATCAATTTTTATATTATGACAAAGGTAAAGTATCAACCTTATTTCAATATGTTTGTGCATCATTATAGTTTCAATTTACAACATGCATAATTTTAATAACTGCCAATGGTACCACCGCCTAAAACACTTGGGAGACTGAGTTCCAGGTGGTGCCACCATCGGGCATGACTTTAGGTGCTAAATGAGTTATTCAATCGGCCCAATTCAGCCCTATTAAGGGCCCAGTTAGCTCCTAACTAAGTTAGTTGGATTACCTCCCAATCCTAACTCAACTTAAGGTCAAGGAATTCTTATTCCGGTACATCAATTGTTCTTCTGGTGAACTTCCGATGATCTCTTGGCAATGTTCCAATGGACTTTCGGTAAGCTCTTGGACTTCATGATGATCTTCTTGGCGAGTTCCAATGAGCTTCTTTGGTAAGCTCTTGGACTTCTCGGTTAATTCCAGCGTAACTTCTGACAAACTCTCGAACTCCCAAAGAAATCTCGATCTTGACTCCGACACAATATTTGCTTTATGTCTTACCACTATCATAGTTAATCCTACACACTTTTCTCAACATATAGATTAGATCAAACAATTTACCAATTGATTTCGTAATCAAAATCCAAGATTCAACAAACCTTACGAGGACTATTGAGTGTCGATAGAGGATCATTCGCTCTTAGTGTCATGAGAGGAATATTCTAATATTCCTGCTTATACAAATCCCTGGCCAGGGTCATTCATCTTAAGAGAGAAAGAGTTCTTCAGGAGAATCCGATTATAATGAGACTCGAGCAGAAACTGCAAGGGTCTGACAACACCATGCCTAGTATATAGTCTCTGGGATATTAGATGGATGAGAGACTATAGGTACATGTCAACTGAGCACAGATAGGTCCAATAGATTGGATTCCCTTGTATTGTCTAGGGACTACGGCATAGTGACCTAGTATTTACGTAGTTGATGAGTCGAGTGAATTATTATGAAGATAATAATTCACTGAGCTAGAAGGAGTTCTAATAGGTATGACTCACGACCAACTTGACATTGCGCCTAGAGGGTCACACATATATGGTAGGCATTGCGATGAGTAGAGGTTCGGATATGAGATATCGGCCGGAGCCCCTATCTTATCAGATATCCAATAAGCCCTTGAATTATTGGATCCTATGGATGAGATCCAATAAGAGCCAATAAGAGATTATTGGATAGATGTCCAGTAATCTAAGAGGCTTGGGTAGTTGGATGTGTTAGGATCGAGAGCACTAAGAGGGGGGGGGTGAATTAGTGCAGCGGAAATCTTTCAGCGATTAAAAACGAAAGCTGCGTTCGTTCGATAAAGACTATTTTGATGCAAAAGCCGATTCTAAGAACACTTATGATTAAGTGCAGTTTACGTCCAAACACAGTTTGCGTCAAAGCGCAGTCTACGCAGTTTGCATCTAAATGCAGTTTGCGTCTAAATGCAGATTACG
>LVTN01000961.1:42218-114279 GCA_001649415.1 Musa itinerans | reverse complement strand
TGGGTAATTGGATGCAAATCCAATACCTACTAGGAAAGGATCCTTTAGGGTTTGACAGGGGATCTCTATAAATAGGAGGGATTTAGAGCCTCATAGGCTAGAGCCTTTGCTTGCCTCTCCTATTCTCCTCCCCCTCTCCACCTTAAAGCTGGCCTGGAGTTTTGAAGAGCGTCGTCGCAGCCCTGCTGTATGGATCACCGCTAGAGAGGAGGACGCTTTACCTCCTTCACCCTCTCCTAACGATCTGCAAGGAAATAGGGATATACGATCTCCCTAGGTAACACAATCTACTCTATACGCAGTTTTAAGTTTCACGAATTTTACGCACCAATCTTTGCACGATGACGAACATCTCTTTGGGAATAGGGGATTTTGTTTTCTTGTTCTTCTGCTGCGCATGTGATGTCGCCCCCAAGATTTCCCAACAACCTAGCCTATAATGACACAAGTACGCATCGTTCATCTCATCTCATTTCCTCTTCGACACACTTACATTCATGATATGTGGAGCAGTATCTAGCATAAATAAATTATTATGTAATGTTCCTCTAGTAATGATCTTATCATCCAATATAATTAAACAACCATTATTCTCAAAAACTAATTTATATCTACTAACTATCAAATATAAAATGAAAATAATACTTTTGATAATAGAAGGAATGAAATAACATACATATAATGCAATAGTAGCTCTACTATATAGTTTTGGATGACTTTGCCAATAGCTAATGTAGCAACTTTTGCTCTATTGCCTATCTTATGGTCCATCTCGCCTCTCAATCTCTTAGACCTTGTTAGAACCTGCAATGAATTGCAAATATAATAAGTACTATCTGTATCCAATACCCATATATTATCATAAAAATCTAACAAATGGAGACTGATCATGAATGTGGCTAAAGCTTCTCCAAGCTTTTGTTTCGCATTCTCTATAAGATACTCTTTACAGTTCCTTTTCCAATGTCCATCATTATGGTAATGGAAGCATTGGCCCTTTTCCTTTGTTAGGTCCTTAATAATCTTTGCCTTGCGTAGTTTGCCCTTGCCCTTCTTAAGGGATTTTTCTTTCTTTTCTTTCTGATCTCACTAGTATAGAGAACTGGCTTCTCTTTCTTGATAGTGCTCTCAACCTCCTTCAACATATTGAGAAGCTCAGGGAGAGTCACCTCAAGCTTGTTCATGTTAAAATTCATAATGAACTAAAAAAGGAGTTTGGTAGGGACTAAAACACAAGATCCACATATAGGTTATCCTTTAGGACCATTCCTAGACCCGTAAGCTTCTCTATCCACTCAATTATCTTAAGGACATGGTTATGAACCGATGTCCCCTTAGTCATCCTATCATGGAAGAGACCTTTAGATATCTCATATCATTGAGTCTTTCCTAGTTCCTTAAATAATTTATGAAGATATACGAGAATAGATTTGTCATCCATCTTTTTATATTGTCTCTGTAACTTAGGAGTCATGGAGCCTAACATGTAACACTGAGCAAGAGTAAAGTCGTCTATGTACTCCACGTAACAAGTGATCTCATTCTCACTTACCACTTCCTCTAGCGTGGGCATCATTGTATCAAGGACGTATGCGATTTTCTCCATCATGAGAATGGTTATTAGGTTGTAGAGTCAATCTATATAGTTTAGGCCAGTGAGGCAGTTGATATCAAAATTGTTATGTAAGGGATTTGAAAATGATATTTTTCGAAAATAAAGATGTTGTAGAATAAATAACATGCAGATTTTGTATAAAGGTAAACAATCAATATAAAAACTTTTATCTTAATCTACCCCCACTATTTTCTCGTGAAACACATAACACCCTTTGGTATGTGAATCGAAGACCCCTGACATATCTCTAGTGGGGATCGCGATCCAATTAACATCTTAGTGTAACCTCAAGGGACTCGACCAATCATATTAAGCCCGAAAAGGTGGGCAACTCTAGCCAATCACAACTCCTTATGATTCCCGTCCTAGTTGACCTCCGAACTATCATGGCCTCGAGGGACTCGACCAACCATAATGTTCGGTTAAATCATCACCATCGTTACAAAATGAGTCTGATTCGATGATATGCCCTCGAGGGACTCGACCAGGCATACCACGTCCTCAGGGTACCGATGACATCTCTATATCATAGGCAAGATCTCGAATCACAATATAGGTGAGCCTCGAGGGACTCGACTAACTCAACCTACATCGGGAATCGATTTCTCCCTATAATGATGAAAAGTCATGTGAGTCAATCTAATCACCGCATTCTTACTAACTTAATATGACGTATCATAGGTATACATATTTAATATATATCTGCATCACATGCATATATATATATATATATATAGTATCTAGTAGGTGTATAAGCAATCAAACATCACATGAGTAATTATACTAGATGATCATGGACCATAATCTATTGTGATCTAGCCTGAGCCAATGGGCCCAATTACTCACATCACGATTTATGTATACATCGGCATATCTCCATGCCATGTGAATGTCCATCTCGTCTTCATCGATTATATCGGCATCTCGTCGTATCTCTATGCATCACGATTGTCCGTCTCGGTCTTGTGGGTCTCGTTGTCACCTCCATGCTTCTATTATGCCTCTTCATGCAATTATAACATAATCACAAACACGCAGGCCCGATAATAAATAAGAAAAATATAGGCTTACAGGCCCCAATAATAATAATAATCACATCATATACATACTCATATCACACGGTCCATGATCATCTATTCACATGATACATCATATGTACACATTACCATGTAAGACTACTAGATAATAATAATTAATTAAAATATTTAATTAATTATTGTAGTATTTTTAGGAACCCTACCTTAGGGTGCCCCCACATGGTAGAAAGTCCCCTATGCAGCTAGGAAACCCTAGCCATTAAGGACTCTCTTGCGGTCAGGAATCTTTAGTTATAGGGCTGCCTTGTGTGGCTAGGAAACCCTAACCACCAAGGTGCTAGGATCAAGAACGGCACTAAGAGGGGGGGAGGAGTGAATTAGTGCAGCGAAAAAATTATGTCAGTTTGAAAATCTTCGTACTATAAAAACTGATTTCGATGAAAACCATGTAAGTTTGCAAGTGAGTAGAAAAGAGGGGATTAGATAGTTTGTAATGAAGTAAAGCAATAAAGAGAATAAGCAGTAAAGAAAGAACACACCAGAATTTATAGTGGTTCAGTCGTTATGACCTATATCCACTTTTGATTTCTCCTCCGTTAAAGTCACCGGCATCTACTAATGGTCTTTCTTTAATAGGCGAAGACTAACCACCTTTTTATAGTGCTTTCTCCTTTTCATGGGTTTAGGAGATAACCCTTACAAGCCTCACACCTCTTCTTGGATGATTACAAAGCTAAAGAGAGGGAGGAGGAGGATTCTTCTCACTTTTACAACACTTTTAACACCCCAACACTTAGGGTATTTTTCACACTTTGATTGCACTTTGTTACTCTTTCATGCAGAAAATGGTGAGGTATTTATAGGCCCCAATGGCTTCAAAATTGGAATCAAAAAGTGTCTCATCTCATGTTTCCAATGTACTTACGGTACCACCGCTAGTACTGGACGATACCATCGCTTGACACTTGACACTGGACAGTACCATTGCCTAGTCTGGTGGTACCAACACCTGATAGAGTCTCGGATACTGAGCTCTGGCGATACCACCGCTTGACAGGGCGGTACCACCGCTTAGTAGTAATAACTGTCGACGGTACCACCGCTTAGTCTGGACAATACCACCGCCTAGACCACCTAGGAGATCATTCCCTGGGCGGTTACACCACCCTAGTCTAGCGGTGCCATTGCTAAATAGGGTCTAGCAACCTGGTTGGGCCTTTAAATCCGACCCAAACTAGTCTAATTACGGGCCCAATTGGCCCCTAACTGATTTAGTGGGATTACCTCCCAAACCTAACCATAATTACATGCTAACTATGATTTTTAAGGCATACACTAAGCAAAACAAGTCTGGTTAGTTTAGGTTTCTTCCGACAATCTTCCGGTAAACTTTCGATGATCTCTTAGTAATGTTCCAGCGGACTTCCCGCAAGCTCCTAGACTTCCCGACGATCTTCTTGGTGAGTTTCGATGAGCTTCTTAGGCAAGCTCCTGGACTTCTCAGTCAATTCCGACAGAACTTTCGGCGAATGTTCGGGCTTCCGACGAACTCTCGAACTCCCGACGAAATCTCGATCTTGACTCCGACACTTCGTTTTGCTTTATACCTTGATTGATATCGTAGTTATTCCAGCACACTTTTCTCAACATATAGATTTGATCAAATAATTTATCAATTGATTTCATCATCAAAATCTGAGATTCAACAATCTTCCCTTTTTTATGATGGCAATCAATTGATGATAGAGTTAATCTTAACTCCTCCTATCTATATGTCATACTTGAGAAAAGTACTCTTGAATTCAAGGCCTTTGAATAAAAGCATCAAACCAATAAATTATATGCATTTAAACTTATCATGAGACCAATCATGATTTACCATCTCAAAATACGATACCATGTATTTATCTCAATAGAATTGATGTTAAGACAAGATATCCATTTTCAAGTCCAATATAGAATGATGATAGACAATCATCATTTTCAAGTATGATACAAATTTTAATATGAAATTTAGCAAGATTCAATTTTTGACAAAATATGACAATTCATCAATCCGAGATATGATACTAATTATTAGTAGGAAATAAAGCATGATAAATTTGATACCTCATCATAATGATAGACATTTATTACTTTGATACGAAATCAAGCATGATTTTAAGAATAAATAATTTCAAGTATCCATGCCATATTATGATAGAAATCAAGCATACATTTGATATTTTCAAGTGATTACGATGTATTTGATTATACTAATCATATTTCAAGTATTCGCGATACATTTAAGCATTTATGATATGATATGATACTTTTTTATATTGTCATCAATTTATCACATTTCTCCTCCTTTGTCATCAAACAAAAAGGAAATGAGCATTCAATAAGAAAAGGAAGGAAATGTTCATGAATAGTGCATTTATCAAGATGTATTTGTCCATACTAAGAGTTCATGAATATTTTTATGAGATAAAAACCATCAATAGAATTCGTTTCTCAAGAGTAAAATCCGTGAGAGATGCATGAAATCCATGAGCTAAGGGACTAAGTGTATCAAATATCATTAAGCGATAGAGCAAGGGTATAAAGTAAATTTGATACCAAGTCAAGATAGAAATTCTAGATTTTATGAAGGCTTTATCTACAAAATAAATTCATGAAAGCTTTATTTACAAAAAAAAATTGAAAAAGTCTGGAAAAGATATACAACAAACTCATGCATTCGAACAATTTAACATTCCTAACTCTCTTCTAATAAAATCAAATTATTCTTCATTTAAAGGTTTTGTAAAGATATCGACTAATTGATGTTTCGTATTAATAAACTCTAAAGATATGTTATGGTTATTAACATGATCTCTTATGAAATGATGTATAATGTCAATATATTTAGTTCAAGAGTGTTGAATAGGATATTTTGTTAAATATATTGCACTTATGTTATCACATTTTATAAAAATATTCTTAAGGTGAATCTTATAATTTTCTAATATATTTTTCATCGATACAACTTGTGCACAACATGCACCAGTTGCTATATACTCCACTTCGGTTGTAGATAATACAACCAAGTTTTGTTTCTTAAAAGACCAAGAAACAAGTGCATGACCTAAGAATTGATATGTTCTTGATGTGTCTTTTCTATCTTCTCTATATCTAGCAAAATTCACGTCAGCATAAGTAACTAATTTAAAGTTTTTGGATTTTGGATACCATAATCCTAGATTAGGGGTTCCTTTAAGATATCTGAGAATTCTTTTAATTGCTTTAAGATGAGATAGCTTAGGATTAGATTAAAATATAGCACAAAGTGCTAAGCTAAACATGATGTCCGGTCTAGTTGTAGTGAGATATAATAAACTATCTATTATACCCCTATAAGTTTTTTAATCAAAACTTTCTCCACTTTCGTCCATGTCTAACTTAGTGGAGGTACTCATAGGATTATTGATAGCTTTTGAATCATCTATATTAAATCGTTTTAGTAATTCTAATGTATATTTGGTTTGACTAAGGAAAAATATTATCACTAAGTTGTTTAATTTGTAAGCCTAAAAAGAAAGTTATTTCACTCATTTTAAACTCTTGGCTCATATTCTTGGCAAATGATTCACATAAGGACTCATTTGTTGAACCAAAAATAATATTATTAACATAAGTTTGAACAACAAGAGAGTCATTTTCAAAATTTTTAATAAACACTGTAGTATCGACCTTGCCTTTAGAGAAATTATTTTGGATAATAAATGAGCTAAGTCTCTCATACTAAGCCCTCGGGGTTTGTTTTAATCCATATAGAGCTTTAGTTAACTTAAATACATGATTAGGAAAAAGAGAGTTCTTAAATCTGGGTGGTTGTTCAACATACACTTCTTCGAAAATAAAAGCCATTTAAGAAAGCACTTTTAACATCCATTTAAAATAACTTAAAATTATTACTATTAGCATAGGCAAGGAGCATCCTTGTGGCTTCTAATCTTGCCACAGGAGCGAATGTTTCTTCATAATCAATACCTTCTTCTTGATTGAAATCTTTAGCCACTAATTTAGCCTTGTTTCTAACTACGATACTAAATTCATCTTGCTTATTTCTAAAGACTCGTTTAGTACCAATAACTAAATGGTCACTAGGTCTTGAAACAAGCTTGCACACCTTATTTCTCTCAAATTGGTTCAACTCTTCTTGTATTGTAATAACCCATGAATTATCTTTCAAGGCTTCGTCAATATATTTCGATTTAATTTGAGAAAGAAAAGCGACGTTGGCACAAAAATTTTAAAAGGAAGAATGAGTTTGAACACCCTTTGATATGTATCCTATGATTAGCTCCTTAGGATGAGCATCTACATACTTTCATTCCTTATATAAAGATATTTCAGAATAAGATATATCCAAGTTACTAGTTGGAGAATATGGTTCATTTAAATTCAATGCATCAAAATTAAGATCATCATCAAAATTATTTTTCTTAAATTCGGAGACTTCATTAAAGACAACATGAATAGACTCTTCTATGACCAAAGTTCTTTTATTAAAGATACGAAAGACTTTTGAAATAAAAGAATAACAAAGAAAAATACCTTCATCGGATTTTGCATCAAATTTTTCTAAGGCATCTTTTTCATTCAAGATAAAACATTTACAACTGAAAACTTTAAAATACGAAACATTGGGTTTTTTGTTATTCCATAATTTATAAGGAGTTTTGAAAAGTAATGATTTTACTAGAACCCTATTCATGACATAACATGTCGTGTTAACGGTTTTGGCCCAAAAATATTTGGGTAGGCTATGTTTGTTCAACATGGTTCTTACCATTTCTTGTAAACTCCTATTTTTTCTTTCTACTACTCCATTTTGTTGAGGATTTCTCAGAGTAGAGAAATTATGGTTGTATCCATTATATTCACAAAAATTTTAGAAATCACGGTTTTGAAATTCACCACCGTGATCACTTCGAATTGATGAAATCATAAAGCCCTTTTTATTTTGAACAAGTTTACAAAACTTAGAAAAATACCTAAAGCAATCACTTTTGTGTGCCAAGAAGTATATCCAAGTGTATCTACTATAATCATCTACAATTATAAAGGTGTATTTGCTACCTCCTAGGCTTATTGTATCAATTAGTCCAAACAAATCTATATAGATCAATTGCAATGGTCTAGATGTGCTTATTTGATTCTTTACCTTGAAACTACCTTTTATTTATTTTCCTAATTGTCAAGCATCGAACATATTATCTTTAACAAACTTATGTTTGGAATGCATTTTACAAGTTCTCTAGATTAGATTTGAGTGATTAGTTTCATGCTAGAATGACCTAATCTCCTATGCCAAAGCCAAGCGGCGTCATTCAAAATCGAAAAACATATTTCATTACAAATATCATCAATGTTAATAGTGTATGCATTATTTTGTTTGAAGGCAATCATGGATGTGTTTTGTGTGGTTTTTCAATAATACAAGCATTGGATTCAAATATGTATCATTTATCACATAATTAACTAATGCTCAAAAGATTATGCTTTAAGTCATCAACCAACAACATATCTTCAATCAAAAAATTGAATCTGTTGCCTATGGTTCCTTTGTCAATGATTTTACCCTTGTTGTTATCTCCAAATGTGACATACCCTTCATCTAGGTTAGTGAGCTTAGAGAATTTAGATGGATCTCTGGTCATGTGCCTTGAGCATCCACTATCAAGGTGCTCCTAGCTTATGATGGTAAACATTTCTAAAAAACGGTGATTTTTAGGTAACCACTTGATCTTGGGTGCCTCATAAATTGATCTACTCAATTTATCATATCGCATTGAGTCATTTGAGGTTCCTTTAGGAACCCAAATCAGTTTATGTGGACTATATCTCTTAAATAAATATTTATAAGCAATATGTCTGAGTTTTCAATAAAAGTTGCATTTAGTGCGGGGTGATACATGTAATGTAGGGCCGTTTACAAGGTGGTAAGATTTTAGTGAGAGCTATTCACAAATTTGATTCCGCCTCTTCCAAGAACGTAACCATTATTGGTAAAGGATCATGTTCAAGGACTTGCTACTAACCTTAAACTTTTCTAAGGTTTCTTTGAGTAGCAAGTTTTCCTTCTCAAGTGCCTCTAAGTATTTATACTTAGTGCATGGAGGTAATGAAGGACTATCATGCTTAAGTTTTCAATTTTATTATTTAAAAGGGCAAGTTCCTTTTTTAAAGAATTATACTATTTGTTTATTATTTCACATTCATCAAACAAATCATTAAAAACGCTTAAAAGCTCATCTAAAGATAAATTTATATCTAATGGACTACTTACCTCATCTTTGATGGCCATTAGTGTGTAGTTGGCGATTTCCTTGTTGTTTTGTTCTTCATCTTCAGAATTGCTCGAATCATCTCACGTTGCTTTGAGCGCCTTCTTTTTCTTTAGTTGTTTCTTCTTCACTTGGGGACATTCGCTTTTGAAATGTCCTGGCTTCTTGCATTCATACTATATGACTTGTTCTTTCTTGAGTTCAACTTTATTTTTAGTGTCATTTTTAGATTTATTTTTTTATGAATTTTTTAAACTTTCTTATCATGAGTGCCAAGTCATCATCATAGTCCTCATCACTTGGATTTTCTTTCACGTAGTCTTCATGAGTTCTTAGTATCATATCCTTCCTGTTCTTTGGAATGTTGTTCTCAAGCTCTTCATGAGTGTTGCAAGTCATCTCATAGGTCATTAATGATCCCATAAGTTCTTCGATAGGAAAATTATTCAAATTCTTGGCATTTTAAATAGTCGTTACTTTAGGGTCCTAACTCTTTGGAAGGGGTCTCAATATTTTATTATCAAGTTCAAAGTTCGAAAAACATTTGTCAAAAGCTTTTAAACTATTGACGACATCCGTAAAACGGGTGTACATATTAACAATAGTTTCACTTGGCTTCATCTGAAACAATTCATAAGGATGAACTAAAAGATTTATCTTAGACTCCTTTACTCTATTAGTGCTCTCGTGAGTGATTTTGAGTGTATGCCAAATATCGAAAGTCATTTCACAAATAAATACTCAATTAAACTCATTTTTATCTAAAGCGCAAAATAAGGCATTTATAGCCCTTGCATTTAAAGAGAAAGTCTTCTTCTCCAACTCATTCCAATCTTTCATTGGAAGAGAAGACTTTTGAAAGTCATTTTCCACAATGTTCCATAACTCAAAATCTATAGAAATTAGAAAAATCCTCATTCTAGGTTTCCAATATGTGTAATATGTCCCATTAAATATGGTGGACGTGTAATTGAGTGACCCTCTTGATTATCGACAAATGTCATCTCTCTTAGGTTTCAAACCAAAATAAGAGTGACCTTGCTCTGATATCAATTGTTAGGATTAAGAATGACACTAAGAGGGGGGGGTGGATAAGTGTAGTGGAAAAATTACGTCGGTTTGAAAATCTTTGTACGATAAAAACTAATTTCGATGAAATCCATTTGTTTTGACTCGAGTAAGTTTGCAAGTGAGTAGAGAAGAGGGAATTGGACAGTTTGCAATAAAGTAAAGTAGTAAAGAAAGAACACACTGAAATTTATAATAGTTCGGTCATTGTGACCTATATCCACTTTCGATTCCTCCTCCGTCGAGATCACCGGTGTCCGCTAATGGTCTTCTTTCAATCGATGAAGACCAACCACCTCTTTACAGTGCTTTCTCCTTTTCACGGGTTTAGGAGATAACCCTTACAAGCCTCACACCTCTTCTTGGATGATTACAAAGCTAAAGAGAGGGAAGAGGAGGATTCTTCTCACTTTTACAACACTTTTTAACACCCCAACACTTAGAGTTTTTTTTCACACTTTGATTGCACTTTATTACCCTTTCATGCAGAAAGGGGTGGGATATTTATAAGTCCCAATGGCTTCAAAATTGAAGTCAAAAAGTATCTCATCCCGGGTTTTTGGGTAACTCATGGTACCACCACTAATACTCTGACACTGGGCGATACCACCGCCCAGTCTAATGGTACCACCATTTGACAGAATCTCGGATATTGAGCTCTAGCGGTACCACCGCCTGATAAGGTGGTACCACTGCTTGGCAGTAATAACTACCGGCAGTACCACCGTTTAGTTTGGGTAGAACCACCGCACAAACCACCCAGGAGACCGTTCCCTAAGCGGTTCCACCGCCTCAGTTTAGCGGTGCCACCGCCAGACAAGGTCTAGCAACCTGGTTAAGCCTTGAATCCGACCCAAACCAGTCCAATTACGGGCCCAGTTGGCCCTTAACTGAGTTAGTGAGATTATCTTCTAAACCTAACCTTAATTACATGCTAACTATAATTCTTAAGGTATACACTAAGTAAAACAAGTCTGGTTAGTTTAGGTTCCTTCCGATGATCCTCCACTTAAAGTCCATACCTTTTTAAATTGATGATGAACTTACTCATTATTTATATGATAACCTTGTTGGTGTATGTTCTAACATTATTTATATGAGATTTTAAATGAAACTAATTATAAATTTAAGTTATAGAGACCATCCTTAGAAACTAAAAGTTTTAAATTAAGTGTAATTAAGGCTAGATATATGAAATAAATTAAATTAGGTATCTTGTATTAATTTTTTAATAAGATAGAGAGATTGATAAAGATATCAGTAAAAATATGATGATCAAAATGATGGAGGATTTAAAAGTCTTATGTGATTGTGTGGTCATCAACTATCTTTGAGATTAAAAAAAATATAAGATAAATTATTATATCAATAATAATTTTTGAATCTAAGTGTTGGTAAATAAAAATTAACATATTTAAAAAAATATGTGTTCATGAGATGAGAATATTGAGTTGATATGTGGAGTTATAAAAGGTTTTGAAAGAAAATATTTTTATTCATGAATAATTAGTGTTTCTTGACACATTATAAAATAATAAAGAATCATTTAAGATCATTACATTGATGCGTATCTTTTCCCTGTTTCCAACAGCAATAAATCACACACTTCGCATGCTTCGCTCCATGCACGTCTTGTGCTTTATTATCCCCTCATAGAGATCACAGGAAAACATCGGATGCATTACAAGAACATGTCCTAATTGATCAAAGTAACAACTAGTGCAAACATCTGGAATCTGCGTTGAAGACTACTGAGACTTCTTCTGCAGAACAAGTAGCTTGAGGAAGACTAGCAGCAGGTAAACCACAGCTGCAAACATCGACAGAACGATGGCGGCCTTGACGCTGGCGCAGAAGCCACTCGCGTTGCTGCAGATAAATTTCGTCCAGAAGAAGCGCGCTTGTCCCTGTTCTGCCACGAGAATGATCGCACTCGCAGCGCCATTGCTCGTGAACAGGAAAGCCAGCATCACCACGTCTGCAAGCGACAGTGCCAGTTCTAAGCCCTTGGATGCGGCCCTGTTCACGAACGACAGTGCGAGGGAGGCGATGGAGTAAACCAGCACGAGCACGTTGGCGATGACGAAGTATCTGCATGAGATGAAAGATGGAGATCAAGATGATACAACACGCCAACGATTATGAAGTATCTGCAAACGATGAATTAAGATGGAGAAGATGATACGACACTTCTTCTTCTTCTAAGATCGTAAAAGTCTTGGAATTAAGCTCAGGTCATCAAGTATGTAAACGAATACCCCCATGCAACTCCATGCATGCATGGATATGCCGCGGCGGAAGGAAGCAGGAAGAAGGGAAGAAGTACTTACACGAAGGCGGCGGAGTTCACTGACTTGATCTTTGGGCCGGTCACAGACGCACCGAAGAAAGAGTCCGCAGGCGTCAAGTCTTCCTTCGCCGCGCCCATCACGACCGCGGCGATGAACGTCAACACCACGGCGGCGGCGCGAAGGACGTGGTCCAGGAGCCGCTCCGGCGGCGCCGTTGCTTGGGCTGGCGGAGAAGGAGAAGAAGAAGGCATGGGTGGTGCTTGGGTTGGAGGAGAAGCAACAGGCTTGGGTTGGGACTCCATTTCCAAGTATCAGCCTGCTGTATGGAACTTGTTCTTCTCCATTGATGATGCTATAATATATATGCAGCACAGATATGTGAATGACAAGATGCCAGCTGACATTAATGAGCCACCAAATGCCCAATTGGTGTCCCATAAATCATTAATCTTGAAGAAGATGACATTAATGGTGAGCCACGCATTGCCCATTTGGCATTTTCATACATATAGACTAAAGGACAAATCAATTGAAATATAATGCAAAAGAAAAAAGATGAGTGCTAATTTAGATTAGAAAGAACAATGGCGACTTGGTTGTGCCCATCACCAAATAACTTTATATATCTTTATCTAAAACGCCAGCTAAAGCCAGATGCATTCAAGAAAGCATCTACTAGTTTGACTTAGGTTTTTGAATGCAAGGCCAAATTCTACATGTTATGCGATTGTTGTGGTTTGCATATTCCGTGCTATTGTTCCACTGTCATTAGAATAGTATCTGACTTGAGGATTGGAAGGGGTTAAATTAATCATGTTCAATGTTTTAATCTCACAAACAAAATCTTTTGTCATCAACCTAAATATCATATTATATATATATATATATATATATATATATATAATACCATACTTTCTCTAGGGATAAATATATGTCGATAACCATTAGCTAATGACACAAGAAAATATATATAATACGTAACACTGCATTAACATCACCCTTCAACTCACAAGTTAGCAACCCACAAAGTGCCACATCAGGAGAAGTGATAAGAGGTATATATGTGATGTGTGATGAGGATGTTGAATGGGGAAAATGGGTGTATGTGAAATGTGTGCAACAGAAGACACCTATAATTGGTATGTATTTTAAGAATATTAATTATATTTAAAGTATTTAGAGAAAATTTAATTAATTTTATTTTTTTTAAGGATTAGTATTAGAGTTAAGATCAGAAAATTAAGACTTGATGAATTAGGTTTTATTGCTATAAATATATAATATATTTCAAGATTTTGAAGAAAGGGAGAAAGGTTATTTTAATGAATCTGCTTTGAGTGCTTCTAGGTTTTTTTAATGAACCTAGATAGGGTCGAAAGGTTGTATGAGAAGGTGTACAATGGTATTTTATTTTAAGTTTTCTTATATTATAAAGAATTCAGTTTGTTGAACTATGTTAATTTTCTATCAATTTTTTTGATATTTATTTATTGATTAATCTCTAGACTATTTTTATTTGGTCTCAAAGCCTTCTATCACTCCCCAACATGAATCCAACAACATTCCCCATCTTCATAGGAGAATCTGAGTTGATCCCAAATCTACACCACCAACCATGATCCCACAATGACCATTAATTCGCTTTTCAAATATGGAGTTCAACTCAAATTATTGTAAATGCTAAAGCCTTCTTGCCTCGTCCATAGGTTCGAGCTTTGATCAGGATGATACAGACCATCATCCCTTCCTAGTCATCTATCTAACAAGGAAAATATATCTTCCTAGATAATGAGGTTGAGAGGTGGTCGATCCATACCCTTCCATGCTAATTCATGCTTTTATCAATGGCTTATAGCTACCGACTCTAAAGTGTGAGCCAACACCTAACGATGAAAACCCTTTTGTTTGATAACAAGAAAGATAACACTAAGAAGCTACACAAAGACAAAAGATGCTTATACTTCTACTCACCTGAGACAACAGTAGCCCAACCACATTGAGGCGACATCCTTGTGAAGTCAGCATCTTAAAGTGATTGTATCTTTGAAACGTTTCAAAGACAATTGAGTCTTCAAGTTAGTCCATCAATGCCTAAGTTGCCTTATGACAAGGTCTTATCCACACAATGATTGTGTTCTTCAACAAGTCGGCAGAGTCTTTGCAGCTTTTTGTCAAACTACTTGTCCTCGAGCCAAAATGTGCAATTAGCAAACCAACTCGTTCAATAACTAATCATATGATTTGTCTATAATAAATAAAATATTAATATGTATGATATGTTATTGTCAGACAAAATATTTCCTTACACATAATGTGTATGCCAAAATCTAAAAATAAAAACACGCGACGCATTTTTGGCCGATGTATCTATGGAAGATATTTGGAGCATCCTCTAATTATTTTTGGTATAAATAATAACTACCTAGTTCTCAAGATCAATATTTCAATAAATCCTAACCTAAAGTGCAATGAGGGCCAAATGAATAGCCCAATCATCCTGTATATTATATAACAACATGCTAACTAGGTATTCTTGGTTAGCATGACATATATTGCCAATCTGAAATTACTGTACAATATTGAAAACTATGATGATACCATAGTGCATCCTATCCTTGGATCCTCAAATTCCCACCACAGAGTGGAAATGTAGCAGCCAAGAAACTAAACTAAGTGAACCTCACAGTATTCTGGCCCTACTTGCCAAGTTGGACAGGTTCTTCTCTTTGATGCATTGATTGAATTGCTCTTCCTGTACCTCTCAGAAATGCATCATCAGCTCAATCAAAGCAGCAACAAAAGTTTCTGGATGATGTATTTGTCATTCCCATCCTTAAAACATTTTCATCTTTTAATATTTGTTCATACTGACAGCCATATTTCCTTTTCATCCAACTCTGTTGTTGGAAACAATTAAATGTGGCCACCAAATCTCTTGTTAGAAACAAAAAGTGACGCCAATTTCAGAACGAAAAATGTTTTTGGTTCGTGGCTGTCACTACTCCATATTCCGACAATTACCAAATCTGTTGTTAGAAACAAAAAAATTAAAGGTAATTTTGCAACAATAACGTTTTCATTTCTTGTTTTGACAGGGCAACTCCGTCGGCTGGCAGAGCGAATGGGAGACAACCTTCGTTACTTCATAGGCTTCCCGCCGGCGCTCCCGACGTGATCGATCTCGGTTCACCCAAAGAACTCGAATCATCGAAGGTGCCCGCATCTTTTCCGCATCGTCCATCCTCCAAAGCTTCGATCTTTCAGACGGTTTCCACAGTTTCTTCTTTGCAACTCCCTTTCGTCGAAAACTTTCAAGGACTGCTTGGTGAATCCCCGATAGGCTTAATCTTTGTTGGGTTTCGTGTAGGAATCCGTCGTCGCTGAAGGGTTATGGCTCGATGCTTGTGGCTAAAGTTGTTGGTTTTGATTGGATTATTTGCTTTTTCCGGGGGAAGAGGTAATCACTAATCTTTGGTTATGTGAATTCCTCAAATTTTAGCTCAAAGAATTAGATGTGATTTGCTCATTTGCAAATTCCAGTTTATCTGTAAACCCTCTAATTGTGTGTGAAGTCTGTTATATCGTCGCATTTGATGAGTGAGAATATTTTGTTTTATTTGCATGTTTAAATCGAAATGTCGCGACTCTTCTTCGTGATGGTTAACAGAAATTAAGATCAAGTATGAGGATGATGCTCCTCTCTACAATCGTACGCTCGCCAAGATACTCGTGGAATATGCTTCTGCTGTGAGTATGACCTTAAATGTCGATCAAAGAAGTCGACTTATGTTGAACTTGGCTTTAAATAAATTATATGTATATATCATCATTTTTATATTTTTAAAGTATAAGTATTATGCTTTTAAAACAATTCTTCTCTTTCATATATCCCTTTTTCTCTATTGTTTTTCCTTGTCAATTACGCCTCTGTATCAGTTCTCTGTGTCTGTGCCCATGCAACCTTAACAAGGAAGGAGAAGGAAGAAGAAAATATGAGAGAATTTTGTTATTATTCGAATGAGTACAAGGGAAGTACAAAAAGAAGTGCACTTCAGTGTTTTCTTTGATAGGGAGAAAGGAAAATTGTACTTCACAATTCTTGATTCCATGAAAGTTAATTTTGTTGAGAATTCCTAACTATAAGTGAACCACTCTCATTGATGAGAAATAGGGTGCTTATTGTAGAAGTAGATTTGGAATCCCAATGTCCAATGACTATGAGTTTGCATTTTTTTTTGTATCTTTAATTTCTGAAATTCTAAAAATAGAAAGCTTTTCTTTAGAAACTTTGGAAACAATGGAATTCCTTTTGATAAAAGAATTATGTTGGAGAACATACTTGATGCCTTGGATTTGAGTTTTTTTTCTTAAAAATTGGTGACACATAAACCATATTCAGTATTTAGTCATTGATGTTCTGCTTCTATTTACCTGCAAGTGTAACTGTCTCTTGCAGGCCTATGTCACAGATCTAATGACACTTTTTACTTGGACCTGCTCAAGGTGTAATGATTCGACGAAGGTAAAAGGAACCACAGTTGTTCATGCACATTTGTGTTTTTTGCAAAGATTAAAGATGCTCGTTCCATGATGGTCTTTCTAACTGCTTGACAAGATAGTATCTCTGCCTTTCTAACACTGGATGCATGAACTCAACCAGGGGTTTCAGATGATAGAGCTGGTAGTTGATGTCCAAAACTGCTTACAGGTGCACTCTTTTTTCTAGATTCTATGTATGTTAAACCTAATTCATGTTCTCCCCAACTCAGAGAAATATCTTCTGTTGTATATGAACTGTCTATGTAGGCATTTGTGGGAATTGCTCATGATCTGAACTCCATCATTATTGCATTCAGAGGTACCGCTGGGACCAGGTACTAATGTAACATTCTGTTATCTATTACAATTATGCTGTTAATACCAGAGGGGACATGGATGGCTCTAGCATTGAGAGTATAGATAATAATTAACTACTAAGGTGCATGCCTCTCAACACATGTGCTTGCATGCAGATTCTTTTGCCATTGTTGGCATGGAAGTTTCTTTTCCATGCTGTGTACTGGCTGTTAAGTACCGTATGCCATTGAATAAGAACTGTTGATGTATATGTGCTAATTGTATGTGAGTTACATATCTCAGTGTGTGCCATGTCATCTGCCTAATGGCATGGGAACACTACATGACATTTTTATCCTTGATCACTCTTGACTTTAGCTGTGAAGGATGGATCTATAGTGAAGGAATTGATTACATTATCTGTAGATCTTTAATTGTAAAGGGAGTATGCATCATGTTTCTTGAAATATTTACTGATTATGGAGTCAACAGACACATTTGACTTACTGGATTTTGCAGCATAAGGAATTGGATTGCTGATTTGTTCTGGAAGCAGCTTGACTTAAGTTACCCAGGTGCAGAAGATGCAATGGTATTCAATTCTTCCTCAGTTGATTTGAACCTGACAATTGGTGAATACCTCTGAGTCATCTTTATTCTCCACTTTTGACATCATAGGTGCACCATGGGTTTTATTCTGCTTACCATAACACCAGTTTGCAACATGGGATTCTAAGTGCTGTTCAAAGGACAAGGGAGTTATATGGTAATCTCCACATTATTGTTACAGGGCATTCGTTGGGAGGGGCTCTGGCTTCATTTTGTGCACTGGATCTTACTGTAAGTGCCATCGAAAGGTCTCATTTGCTTTCTGCTATTAAGACAGACAGCCTTACGGCTGGTCTGCTAACTGTCCAAATGATACTTCTATGCCAATGTATTTAGAAATGGGATGATTCTCCTTGCATCTTGCTGGCTCTTTTTTATTTTTAATCGAAAATGTGAGCATGGATTTCAGATTACTCATATGACAGTTGACTTGGACTATGTCTTGAAAATTCCTTCACAGTAGTTTATGAAGTAATTTCTTTTTAAAAAATATGAATTATGTACCAAACTAGCTCTTGTGTTTGTGTGAATGTAGTTAGATAAGGATGTTTTTGATGAATTTTCTACTGAGATTAGAAAGCCAGCAATGACAGTCATTATACTATTTACCTTTTGTTTAGTAATTTTGCATGAAAGAGTCTTGGTTTAGTAATTGGTTTTGTTAGATGAGATCATCGACTACGAATACACCATTGCTTCATGACTAGTTGGCACTTATGTAACAGGATTTCTTCGTGAACTTTGCAGGTTAATCACGGAGTAGAACTTGTTCAGCTTATGACCTTTGGACAACCTCGCATAGGCAATGCTGCTTTTGCCTCCTACTTCAGCAAGTTTGTGCCAGATGCAGTTCGTGTGACGCATGAGAATGATATAGTGCCCCATTTACCACCGTACTACTCATATTTCCCAAAAAAGTCATACCATCATTTCCCAAGGGAGGTATATCTGCTTGAACTTGTTGTCATAATGTTAAAAAATAGTTCAAAATCAAACAAAATATATTATGTAATCCCATAATTCCAGTTCTATGATATCACAAGCTCCATTTTTTCTGACTTTTTCCATGTGTAGTATTATTCCTTAAGTTTAATTCTCTTACTTCGATGTTATAAGTTTTTTAATTGCATTACCTTCATTAGCTTTTTCCCCCTGCTTTTCCTAGGGGAGGTGATATGTTTGTGGTTAATGCTGTGTCACAGCACACCAATGTTAAATTTGGGAGGGCCAGATGGGATCAATGCACAGTAGATACTTGACCTAACTAAACTTAGAGGCTGGTGAATCGTCTGTGTTAAGTTATGCTAAACAAATCTACCAAGCCAGAACATTGAGTTATGGTTAGGCTTTTGTTATTCTATAAGCCTTAACCATACTTGTTATTCTGCAAGCCCTCTAACCATAGAATTACAGGTTATCTTTGTTTTTGCTTGTGTTGGAAAACCCTCCTTAAAAATTTGTACATAGCTAACCAAGCCAAATTAAAGTGAGAAGAGCAGTTATAAAGTTGAAAGGTTCTGGTTAAAACATGCTTAAATTAGTCTCAGATGGTTCCTTCTTGGAATGTGGATTGAAAACGGTTTAGATCACAGCTGAAAGTTCAACCTCTACATATGATGTCATGTGTGTGCCATCTTTTTCCTTTTTTCGCTCACAGACTACTCATCATATCATGAATGTATTGCATAAAAATCCTCTTGATTGATCTAAGATTTTTTCCCATATAGTTCAAAAGCAATCATTTTTATTTCGAAACAAATTCAGGTGTGGCTTCATGACATTAAAGTGGATGGCGTAGAGGACAAGGGAGAGAAGATTTGTGATGACTCTGGAGAAGATCCTTGTTGTTGCAGGTATATGTCTACCTTCTATTAATGTAACAAACATTACAATTTTCATTGATGTTATGCTTTGTTTTTGTATAGGTCCATTCATGGGACAAGTATAAGGGACCATCTCAAGTATTACGGCGTCGAACTCAGAGCTGACACAAGGGACTCTTGTAGAATTATAGTTGATTCTAGTGTTTTACAGTATGATGTAGGGTACAATGGTAACATCTTATCCAGGGATCCTACTGCTCCATCACATTTGAAACTAAGTTCACCATCAGATACCGCTAGCAGCTCTGTTTAGAATTCGTTCATCGGAAAAATTATTCCTAAAATCCATTCCTTGTAAAAAGTTCTTTGTTGCTGTGTATTTAAAACTAAGTTCACCATCGGATACCGATACCAACTCTGTTTAGAATTCGTTCATTGGAAAAATTATTCCTAAAGCCAATGCCTTGTAAAGAGTTCTTTGTCACTGTATATAGTGAGAACCATCTCATATCTTTGTCATCCTGAGAAGAATGTACATATGCACCCACTCTTTTGTGATTAAGAGGTACTGATTAATGTATTTTAATGTTTAATTTTACATGAACTTGTGCTTGTTAAGGAATGTAATTATGAACAGCATTATTACCGCGGCTACTTGATACCAAGCTGCTCTTATTGCAAGCATAGAACAGATCGAATACCCTCAATTTGTTCTATGCATAAAGAGAATGCTCATCCAAGTTTATTTGTGTTTCTTGGTCTTGTTAGTTGTGTTTGGGTGTATGTGCTCATGAAGATCATGCACATTCATAACGGCTCATAAATGATTTCTGTCTGATTCTTTGTTTTTCTCCTATTTAGAGGGATTTTGAGTTATGATATGCATGGACAACACATTTGGATGTTGAAAGGGTTGAAGTTACCTGATTGTTTTCTGCCCCCCATATCACCTGAGATGATTACACAAATGGCAGATCCAGTCACTATCAAGCAGTGCTTTCAACCCTGACAAACAACTAACTTTAGTTTACCAACCTTGGTCGACATATTTGACATCTAAAACATTATTTATATACTTTTTGAGGATGTTGGGTAGTTTAGTTGGTATCATCTTCATCATTTATCTTTATAAAAAGAATCTTTTTTATGGTATCATCCAAAACACGATGACTAGAATCTTGATTACTTGGATTGTAAGGAAGAAATTGGCAAAATCAATTTTCTTTTTTTTTTATAATAATAATATTTTTAATCAGAAGCGAGGATTTAGTAGGCACCATTTTCTAAAGAGTTGAATAAACTGTAAGAAAAATCCTCAATGTTTTCAAGAATGATAACTCACTCACTGTTTCTGATGACAAATATCTTGTTGATCTAAATTATGAACCAGCGTTCATGTTGCAAGGAACAAGAAGATGTAATTAGTACCAGACGAAAGCATCGAAGAGCTTCTTGATGGTCTTTAGACCAGACGATCACCCACAGCCTTCCATGAGACCAGCTTCATCCACCTATCCATCTCCGAGCATCAAATGCAAGCTAACTGAGAGGTGGAAGTGTGGACTTCACCAAAGGTTAGCCGTTCATCTGGTTGGATATCCAAGATCGAACAGAAGGTTAAGCAGCTCTCAAAGGAGAAGCTTAAACCCCAATGTGGGTCTAGAAATAGCTTAATGAGTAAAGAATGCTTACGGAACTTTGATCTTGTGATGCTTTGATGCAAGAATATTGTGGACTTGAGAATGATGCACTTTGTATGGGAGTCAACTACTATGATATGAACACTTGAAGCAGCAAATATTCTAATCTGCATTGAAGCATCTGTGTTCGCTGAACAAGCCACCACATGCAGAAAAGTTTTATTCCATGACTCACCTTGCTTCAAATGAATCAAATTACCCAAGCAAGCACACACAGTGATGGGTGCTCCACAACCATATCTGCAGTTTAGTGAGAGAATGGATGGGTATCTTCTCGTTGACTTCCTTTTGTAGAGAATTCCCCACATGTGGCCATGGAAGAGCCAAGTCCTTCATTTCGGATACCTTGGTGCTGTCATCATCTTAATTGGTCATGGACAGAAGGGGCAAGAGGACCTGCAACATGTTTGACTCCTCAAGAACCCAAAGGTTACTACCACCATCAGCTTCAATTCCAAACCAAATGATGTGATTTCCTCTTACTTCACTCTCACTCCAATGACTAGAAGTGTGCAAACCGTGATCTGGAATCTAGTTCTTGTGGAGTTCAATCTGCTTAGTACAAACAAGGTTCTGAGCTTTTATGTCGTCTCTGAGAGACTGCTGATGCATAAAATCCTTATCTATCTATAGACAGCAATCCAACATCAAAAAGAGGCATCAACATGGAGAGGTTTCGGCAGCGGTATGAACAGAATGAAGCTTTCGCTTGAAGTCTTAACACGCATTTTGCTGAATTCCCAGGGAACCAACTTATCATTGAGTTCAAACCCAATGAACATTACCATCAGCCACAAGCTCGAATCCTTGTTTATCTACTACGGATGATGTCTTTTCTCAACCTCAGATGTACTAAAGATGCTAAATCATACATATTTTCTGCTTTGATGCCAGAAACAGTGGCAGGCAAAATGCTAAACACAAAGTCAATGCAACTTTTCGTATCAAAACAACCAGTTCAGATTGTTAGAGTGGAGAGATGGTGTGGTCTGTGTCAATCAATATGTGGCCAGCAGCAGATTGATGCTATTCCATACCTACGCATCTTTGTCTTCTGAGGTCTATTCTCAATGTTAGATTATCTGATTTTATTTAATTAGATAAAAATATATTATAAACTTGATTGAATTTTGATTATAGTTATCGATCAATAAAAAAAAAAATTAATTATGATAAAATTTCTTAAGAGATAATCGAGGGATTCTCTTAATTACTTATTTTTTTTTATTTTGATCTATAAATAGATAATATTTCTTAATTATTTTTAATCTTTTTGCATATCAGTATCACTATAACTTTCGGATCAGACGATAATGTATTTATAATCGTAAAAAGATTTTATGACTGATATCGAAAGATAACCCACATCTAAACTTCTTATTTGATTTTATTTTTTTATATTAAATTTTTTTCCTATAAGAGAAATATAATTAAAGTTTTTATATTGATACTGTGGTCGTTCCAGAAACTGGAACATGACGAGAAACCTGCATCACTCGACAGCCCCAAACAATGAAGAGGGAATTCAAACCTTATCAAGGCATCATGTGCTTGTGGCATCAAAGATTGACAGCGGAGTTTGCCTCCCACATATTCCTAATTTGCAGAGCCTTATCGGTACTGAAACAAAGTACATTGATAATCGAGGCCCACTTCCGGTACCAACTTGTTCCGAGACAAGACGTGATCGCAGCCATACTCCCAGAAAGATACTGCGTGATCAAATATCTAGTGATCATGGACTTTGTTAGATTATACCGAGACCAGTGGACTTCCATGCCTATATAAGCAAGATGATCAGAAAGCAGCAGTGAATTAAGCACCAAGCGCACCAAGGAGTAGTTCACCGACAGCCGTAACATCCGGGGATGGACAAGGTGACGAAGCTGGCTTCGCAGCGAGCTGTGGTCATCTTCAGCCGGAGCTCCTGCTGCTTCTGCTACAGCGTGAAGAGCCTGTTCCATGAGCTTGGCGTCAATGCTGCCGTCCATGAGCTGGACGAGGACCCGAGAGGTGCGGAGATGGAGAAGGCGCTGGTGAAGCTGCTGGGCCGCAAGTCGCCGGTGCCGGCCGTGTTCATCGGCGGCAAGCTGGTCGGATCCACGGACAGGATCATGACGCTCCATCTCGGTGGGAATCTGGTGCCGCTGCTGAGGGATGCCGGAGCTCTCTGGCTCTAACTACACCTACTGCTACCTGTGGATATGCTGGCTTTGTATGGAGTGGCTTCAGTATGGAAGTCTCTTCCCTCTTTCTTCTCCGTCCTCCTGTTTGTGCGTGATGTATGGAAATAAACTGCAGAGACCGATGTCAACGCAAACTTCTTCTTCTTCTTCTTCTTCTTCTTCTTCGTCTGTGCGTCATGAACTAACTGTAGAGATATGAACAGTGTTCTCTGCATCATGTATCCGTCTCTGGTGAAGACTTCGTTTGACCTGCAGAAACCCCACCAAAGTCACGTCACATTGGCCGATGAAAGATTTGGGTGACCCACAAATTAGGATCGAAGGCATGAAAAGCAACTTGGCTTTGTTCAAAGTGTTCCCAAACCCTATCTAACGTAAATTATTCCCATGCTTTATGTTCGTGGTGAAGAAAAAAGCCAATATATTATACAACCACACCTCTGCTTGAGAAAGTAAAACAGCAAATATTATACTTGAAGTGCAACAATTCTTCAAGTGTGAGCATGAAGTTGATTGATGTTAATTAAGGCATTTTTTATGTAATAAAAAGGAGAAAAATGATAGTTGAATTAAAACTGTCTGTTTTTTTTATAATTATAACTTAGGCAATTTGCAATTAATAAATATTTAATTTATTATTTAGGATATTATTTATGTAATATATTATTTTAATATATGAAAAATATGTATAATTTAATATATAAATACATATTAATATACATAATGAATGTTTGGTTATTATTTTAATATTGTATACTATAAAGTCAAACCTTTAGTTTCCATTTTCTTTACTTTAATTATGAATTTCTTTATTTGGATTGGAAATAAAATTTCAATTTATTTATATATAATATATATTATAATTAATTAGTTGACTATTAACACTTGATTTATTAATTTTGGTGATGATGAAATCTGTTCTATATTTACAAATTATATACAATGTTTCATATGCCTATTCTATGATTATAATATAATGTTTCATATTTATAATGACAACGTTATAATTAGAGTGTTTTAATATCTTTGTTACCAAGTTATATTAACGTCTTTCTTAAAATTTAAATGTCAATCAATATCTTCTTTTACTATATTCTTTTCTTTTTCCGTTCAACTTCAAATTTAAATCAATAATTAATTTAAAGTTTTATTTTGATTTCGATTTAAGCAATTGATTGCTAATCCATCGTACAAGTTTTTCTTACCAAGGGAAATAAAAAAAGAAAAGAAAAAATGATAATTGAATTAACACAATGGTGATTTCTCTAAAAAATATCCAATGTTTTGGATTTTTTTTTTTCAAAAGGTACCTCTATATTACTTTTTTTTTTCCAACAGTTTCCCTAATTTAAAAAATACCTAAAATATCCCTTAAAGGTTTTCTCATCAAATTTTTTCATATTTTTATTAGTTTTTAATTGTTACCATATTTTTATTGAAGTATTGAAAATGCTATAAACACTATTAGAAATACTATAAATAGCGTCATATTGTAATACATCATTATAATATTATATTTTTTTAGATTTGCTATTGGTTTGGTTGATGTTAGGAGTTCATTTAGATCATTTATAATATTTTTGAATAGGTCATACTGAGTTTATATTATGATAGTTAAACATTGTAAGGAGTCAAAAATAGTTACACGTCCAAAAAAATTTTGAAGGACGGTTTAAATATTTTTAAATTAGAGATACCATTTAAAAAAATAAAATGAGGATATTGATTGAAAAATATAAAAAATGTGAGTATTTTTTTAAGGGAATAGCCCTTAACAAAATTAGTTTTTTTTAACTATAATTTAGGTAAATTACAACCAATAAATCATCCATTCCTAGAAAACTAATGCATGTGATTATTCCTTCCATAAATTCAAGCACTATCTTGGTTAGATTTTCAACTCTCTGGGCAAACCGTTTTGTTTTGTTTTTTTTTTCCTGTAAGTACAACAATAGATGTATCTCGAACAATTACTTCCACTCAAAACTTTGGCTAGTGATGACAGTGAGAGCATATAAAGTGCGAGGTCGATTTGCAGCATCACAGATAGGCCTCATACCACTAAGTTGATGCACATGACTTGGGGATTTATACCCTCTGGCCCCTACATGCAGTCAAGGATAAGAGAATATTGAGAAGGGCAAAGTGGTGGAGGAAGACTTCGTCCTCGTGAAACATTCACGATTCCTCAAAACCCCCCAACTTGTTCTTGGAATCAATACCTCGAACACGATGATGGTTCTGCCGCTGACAAACGCATGCTTGTTCATGTGGGGGGAATCATGGCGTCGCTATATTGCCGGTTGGATAATGCAAGATAAATGAAACGATTTAATTTCATGTTGTAATCATACAATGAACATTCTTCTTTTATGCAAAAATAAATAAAATTCTATTAAAATAAGTTCAACATGCCATTCATTCCCTCACAATCTTTCTTTTGCGAAGATTCGTAAGCCCCAATTGGCTGATCGATCACCCTCACAAAACAAATGGATAATCCGAGATAATGAACATTCTAAAATCGGATAATTCTCAAAGAAATTTGAGTCAAGCAAATGACCAATTGCCAAAAACCTCAACTTTTAAAAAAATTTCTTTTTGGCTTTTTTTTGGTAAAAGAACTAGAATTTCATCCTTGTAATACATCAGGACTTACAGGGGCAGCCAAACCCCAAGAGACGAAATCCTTCCAAAAAAGATTTAAGGCAATCCAGTACATGAAGCTCTTTTCGATGTCAATGCACTTAACGCAGACTTGAATCCTAATCACCATTGAAGTTGCCAAGAAAAAACCAACCTTATCAGTTATATGATGACCATATATATGATCACAACTTGAGAGTGAAGAAGTCAGTCTATTGGTAAAGATGCCAAGCCATGTTGCTTCAGCCGCACAAGCAACACATCTCCTTAAGGGTAGCAGCCGCAGCAATTACCCTCTCTCAGCAATCCAGAGGATGAAGCCAAACCCTCCAATTTCACTTCCAGCTTTGTTTTGACCTGCACAATAATACCAACTTTAGCAACCACATCAAGGATCATATCCAGTACTTTGAAGGAAAAAGTTGCTAAAAGCCGCAAGACCTTCTAGCTAATATCAAGCAATTTCTACTATCAAAGAAGCAGTTGTGTAACAAAAGCAAATACTCTGACCTAAACTCTATCTTCCCATGCAAAAGCGACACCCTGTGGGTTGCATTAAAATGAAATTACAAAAACATAATGCTCTGACCATGAAGGAACAGCCGTTAGAACAGAGGACTCCAATAGAACATTTGGGACATATTAAACAAGCCATGCACATCCGCAGCCAATGTAATCATCTCTCTGATTAAGATTAAAATCACCACCCTTTTCAGCTCATAAATGATCCAACAACCACAGTTATGAAATGTGTGACTCAGACCTCAACCAAAATATTACTTCAGCAAGATAAACCTAGGCAAAAGAGGGCCTGAACATTAAAGGATATTTGGATGCATGTATATCTAACAGCTTACGTGCCTAATAAAGCAAGACTTGTTTTGGGATCAAATTATAAAAGATCTGCATTTTCAGCAATACTCAACTGCCTGTATTCAGTCTCTAAATCTTCCTACCATAATGATCTAAAGTAGATGGCACAAGCCACTCTTAGGTCACCAGAAGAACCAGAAACATAACCATACAGCAAAAGAGGAAGCATAACCACAACTCTTCAGATTAATGTGACAAACAAGGAGTATAAAAGTACTGAAATCAACTTTTAAAAACTAGAAAGAAAAGCAAGGGCGCATTGCTCAAATAATCATAAAATCTGATATGTCCACAACAATTTTTTTTTGAGTAAAAAAAACATATATACAATTTGGGAGCAGCAGCTCACACTAAAATAATGCTTCTGCAGGTCCAAGAAACCAGAAAGCAGTATAGAAAAGTAGAATTCTATAAGCATACACTAATTGACACTTGACATCCCACTGAATTCAGATGTTAGAATCAACCAGTTCAATTGGATAGTCCAGATTCACCACAACCAAATCACTCTTCCTCAAGTAGGTTCTTCCTGTTGCAAAGGGCCCAAAACAGACATAATCTACAAGCACGGTAGCAACAGTACCACCTCGCACAGCAGGCAAAAATATCAGCAACAGTGATCCTCAGATGGAGAGTAGGTTTGACCATGTCTCAGTTCTCTCTTATATCTTCAAGACGTGGCTCATATTTCCTGTCCTCAGTCCACTTCTGTTGCACATCTGGCGAGCAAGCAATGCCTGATAAGGAAAATGCATCTCAATGTCACAAAGCATAGCAGGAAGAAGATACCCTAAACCAAGGTCCGCAAAACCGTACCGTACCGGAGTTTCGACCTGGGCTCGGTACGGTACGGTATGGGTGTACCGAGCGGTACACCCAGGTGTACCGAGCACTGTAGCAGTGCACTGTTTGACTGCTGCCATGCACTGTTTGCACTGCTGCAGTGCTACAGTACACTGCTACAGCACACTGTTTGCACTGTTACACTGCCACAGTGCACTGTAGCACTGTACCGGTCGTTCCGCCCAGTACTGGGCGGTCCACGGTAACCTGTCGGACCGGTACGGGCGGTACACATCGAAATTGCATACCTTGCCCTAAACTACTGCTCCCAATGCCTCAAGACTTGTGGTAACAATGTATCAACAAAACAATAGCTAAAATATGACAAATTTCCAGTTCGTCATGACAAATAACTAATGAACAGTCTATCACTTAACTGGTTTTACAATGCTTTACGGTAACCAATGACTTCACATTCAAGTAAAGACCTTGTGACATTGACATCTTTTGTAACATCTGATACATATGTACACCATAACACTAGGCCAAATAACTTGCAGAGCTCCTAGTCAGAGTACATATCCCCTTTAAGAATCACAGATTAAATATTGACAGGGTAAACAACCAAAATAGCATGTATAAGGCTTGCATAGTGATGATTATAATCAGATGTAAGGTGTCACCAATAGGTACTCAGTTCTCTAAGATACCCCGATGACTAACTCTCTATTCCTATATTCCTAAATCAATTCACATCCTTATAGACCAAAAATTCAAGCAATGGTTTCAGTATACTTGCTGAAGAATCTTACACAAGTACCTTCTTGCTGGGAAACCAGTTAAGATTAGTTCAGATGAATAACCATCATAAATGTAACAAAAAAAATGAAGCAGTCAATCATTTTCCATCTGATGAAATGCCAGCATATTGATAATTGGATTACATATACACAACAGAATTAAAAAAATGATTTTGTCATGTAACACAGTATCAAGATACCCCATCCTACATTATAATATAATTTATAGTCCAGACAAGAATGCATATGCATTATCAAGCAAGTCAAAAGTGCAAAAAGTAATCTCACCAGAAGATATCATGTGCAATGAAAACCCAAATCAATTTCGAGAAAAGTTCAGCTTGTTCGGATCATCACAAGATATGGTATTAAATCCGAACAATGCTTCAAAAGATTTGCTCTCCGAATTTTATGTAATGTCCTAATAGATGCATGTCTTGTATCTTGAGACTTGTAGAACTTTCTTGCAGTACTACAAGCAGGAAAATACAAATTTCAGTATAGGAAGATTGTATCGGGTGAACATCTCTTTTAACATATGCCCCCCTTCTTTTCTTCCATAGTGTTTCACTTCACATAGACCCTTCTCACCCCACCAAATAAACATCTAAAACACAAAAGTCTAATTAAAAAACTTAATGAACTTAAGAGATGAATTGCATTCAGCAATTGACTTCATTAAATATTAAGAAAATGTTTGGTAGCTATTAACATCAGTAAAGGTCATGCAAATTCATGCAGGGCAGAAAGAAAATATGTTTTACCTTTTTTTCACCAGTGAAGCAGATCAATGTATAAAATCTTTTCAATCAATGAGAAAGAAGAAACACTGTAAAATCGTACACATCAAATTATCTTCTTCTTTCTACTTTTGGTGGTCCCACGAAAAGTTTTATTAATAAAGAACAAATAATATCACCAGTGTTTTCAAAAGGCGCTCGAGCAAGGCCTGAGAGTCTCTCAAAATGTCAAGGTGAGGCATTTCAATGAAGTGCCGCTCAGGCACTCGCTTAAGCCCAGGATTCAGGCGCCTCAAGTGAGCACCCGAGTCAAGTTGGATCAAGGTTCTAGCAAGGTTCAATTGAACAAGTTAGTTCAATCAAACAAACTAATGTACTCTTAACACAAACCCCACCCTCTCTCTCCACTTGAAAGCGAAGGCCTACATCCGTAGCTTCATCAGCTGCCCTCTCCTTGCCCCACCTTCCTCTATAGTCGCAGATTATTTCTCTTCTCAGTCCATTCTTATGGTGCACTATTACTCTGTTAGGAGTTAGAATTGTTTAGCACTATATTGAAAACACTATTTAGCATAGGTTTCCATCAATAGAACCCTGTTTAGCATATTTCATTGAATTTGATATTAAACTTCATTTTTTTAATATTTTTGTTATTAGAAAATGAATAATGTAATTTGGTACTTTATATGATTTCAAATTGATATATCATTTTTATTTTTATGATCATATTTATTAATCGTAATATATATAATTTTTAAATTTTAATATTCTGGAGCACCTCGCTTTGCTTAGGCTAGCACCTAGAGCCTTTAGACATTTTGGGACCTTAGCACCTAGTACTTTTAAAAACACTAAATATCACTCAATATTTTAAACAAATTTAACTACAAACAAAGACAAAAATCTACTTTGTAACACTTAGGAAAGTATAGTTATTCTTTAGGCACATAAAAATATAGGTAGTCAGGTTTTCTAAAACAATGACATGATTTAAAACTTGTATTTTGTTGTGTATTGAGGGCACAAAGCCAATTGACCAACAAAGTTTCCCTTTGCTCTCACCCCTCTTCTTGTTGCTCGCATGGGTAATTATTCGCTCTGTCCTCTCTGTATTCAGACCACCGACAGGCTTTGCCAACTCCAATAAAAGGGAATCACCACTGCTGTCGAGCCAACATCACGCAAGAGATTGTGAGCAATTTGATCGACCAATGTAAGGAATTACACAACAACAAAAATGCCTTCCCCACTTTAAGTGGGACAATGTTGCAAAAAGATTGGAGACGCATCGGACAATCAAGACGATAGCATATGACTTTAGTGACTACGCAACAGTATTGATGGGCTTCTTTGAGAGGGCAAATAACTCTAAGTGTGACCACCTCATAGAGATGTAAGCAGAGATAGAAGATGGCATCACTTGCAAGGAAATTGCATCGATTATAAGTTTGTATCATAGGCACTATTTTCTCGCTTATGTGCCTATGCCATAAACTTATTATCGATGTAATTTTCATGCAAGTGATGTCATCTTTTATCTCCACTTGCATCTCCATTAGGCAATCACACTCCTCCAAGATACTATTCGTCGCTCGCTTGCGGAAGCCCATTAGTACCGCCACCTAACAGCCGAAGTCATACACTTTAGCCCGAAGTGTTCGATGCATCTACAATCTTTCCACAACGTTATCCTACTTCAAGTGGAGTGAGGCATTTTCATTGTTGTGAAATTTCTGACATTGGTCGATCAAGTCGCTTACAATCTCCTGCAGTATGTTGACCCGAAGGTTGACAATGCCAGACGGCAACAACGATTCCCTTCTATCGGAGTTGGCGAAGCCGGTCGACTATGGCGGTTCCCTTCTATCGGAGATAGCAAAGCCAATCAATGATCTAAATATAGAGAGGATAAAGTGGATATTACTCTTGCAAGCGACGAGAACAGGAGCGAGACGATGAGATGGGGCGAGAGTAGAGGGAAACTAAGAGGGAGCAAGGGCGAGATGACGTGAGGGGGCGAGAGAGGAAAACTAAGAGAGAGGAGCAAGGGGTGAGAGTAGAGGGAAACTGGGAGCAAAGCCCGTCAATGATCAAAATATAGAGAGGATAAAGTGGATATTACTCTTGCAAGCGACGAGAACAGGAGCGAGACGATGAGAGGGGGCGAGAGTAGAGAGAAACTAAGAGGGAGCAAGGGCAAGACGACGTGAGGGGGCGAGAGAGGAAAACTAAGAGAGAGGAGCAAGGGGCGAGAGTAGAGGGAAACTGGGAGCAAAGAGGGCGAGACAAGGAGATGACATTTTAAATAATAATAATTATTATTATACCTTTTTTAGTTAATTGCTAAAGAATAATGCTATTTTAAGATTGCTCTTTCTACAAGCATAATAATATTAATAACAATAATAATAGCAAGGATTAAAATTTCGTACCATACCGGAGTTTCGAGATTCGCTCGGTACGATACTATATACCGAGCGATACATTTCGATATACCGCTCGGTATATATATATATATATATATATATATAAGGGGCGATTGTCTTGTCGCCCTTTTTGGCATATGGGGAGAATCCCCACGCAGGCAAAAAAACAAGGCGACGTCGCCTCGACAACGTCGCCTTTTTACTTATATATATGTGTGTATATATATATATATATATGCGTATATATATATATATGTATATATATATATAAGTAAAAAAAAAAAGGTGATGCCACCTCTTTTCTGCCCATGCGGAGAGAAGGTGGGGAGAAGAAACCGTTTCCTTCTCCCCACGCAAAAAAGGGCGACGAGGCAATGTCGCCACCTCGTTTCTTCTGCCTATGTGGAGAGAAGGAACGCTACCTCGACGACGCTCGATTTCTTCTCCTTGCGATGTCGCCGAGGATTCTTCTCTCCGCGCGGATGAGGACGATGCTGAGGCCTTAGCGCCTCAGATGAGGAGGGAGAGCAGCACTGGATCTCTAGGTTCTCCTCTTCTTCTCCCTCGGCTTATACCACCCGGTAGTGGGTGGTGACGACTAATTTAGGGTGGTAACGGGGCAAAAACAGCCCCAATCGACGGTACCACCCAGTACGAGCGAAATTATTCGAAATTAAAATCCTTGAGTAATAGTAATAATAACTATTTAAGGTTAATCACTAAGAATAATACTATTTTAATATCATTTTTTCCAAAATATCAAAATTTAAAAACTTAAAAGAGAAAAAATATTTTTAAAATCTTGACATAATATTTTTTCTCTTATAATTAATATAATATTTTAAAAACCTTAGTATGCAGTTTCTACTCTTAGAATTAATATTTCTCTTAGCATTTATATTGTCATCGGAAGGTAATAAGTCTGAGAGACGAAACATATGAAACAAACTTTGTTCAGTTGTAATGTTGCAGTATTTGAAGGCTTCATGTAATGTACCTCCAAGTTGATGTTTAAGTTAAAATTTTACTAATGAATAGCCCCTTTTATAAGTTTCATATGGTGATGTTTAAACTTTAAACATCAAGGAGGTAGCACAAAACATTAGGTTTGGTTGATACTCACATAACATAATAATACAAAACTAATAATTTAGTAAGATGAATAATAAAAGTAACAAAATGTCTACTTGTGATTCGCTATAGTATCCTAGTAAGTGTTCATCAAATTTCCTAAAGTTCACTGGTGTCTACTCATAACCACTTGTAAGCATAAATTGCACGATCCGCCTTGATTGATAGAACTTTAGTCATGTGCTCTTGTTAATAATCCATCATATGCCTAAAAACAAAAAGATTGATGATCAATGTGTATATCCACCATCACATTCTCAACTATCACTGCAGTCATAATTCTAGTGCCAACCTCATACAATCAGGACTCCATTTTCGGTTCAATAATCTACTGTAAATTAACCTAATAGCAAATCCAATTTGCACTAAGCTCTCGTTCGTGATCTAAACAGACAAAGGACATGATCTGGAACTCCAGGAGACCATTAAGTATCCCCATAACGCGGTATTAGAAGAAGAAATAAACTTTCCAGCCGAAGTAGGAAAAATTGTGTCGAAAGAAACGAGGACAAGATGATGAGGAAAGGAACTCACCCATGAGAGCTTCCAAGCCAAGGCCGGCGCCGGATCCGACATAATGGCCGCGCTTGGACGACGCGGGTGAGATCCTCTTGGGCGTGGTCGCCGCAGCAGCTATCAACCACCTCGGACGGCGTGGCCGGTCGATCGAACCCAAACCCTACATCGAAGCAGTGTCGATACTTTATGGCGAGCGAATTTTGCGTATCAGTCCACTTGAAATTTTCACTTCAGTTCGTTTAATTATTTATATTCCTACAATCTAAAAATTATTTAACTAAAAACAAAATTATATTCTTAAAAATAAAATTTTAACGATTGACTTCCTATCGTTTCAATTAAACCACACCATCAATTTTTATTCATAAGCAAAACAATTGACCTTTCCGCGGACGGTAGAAATTTAACCAGCAATCAAACACAAACGTTACGGAAAAGAATCCATTTTCTTCTTAGTATGTATGATTCAAAAGTAAATTCTATTATATATTAAGTTCGATTAAGATGCCAAAGCACAACAAGAATTTAATATATTGACAAGCATCGTTATGGTTTTAACGAGATTTTAAATATTTTAATTTATGTAAAATCAACATAAATGAAAAATGAGAGAAATTGATCATGAAAGTCAAAACTTTTTATCTTTTTATCACAAAATTCTCTAGTTTTCCAAATTTTATAGCATGCTTTTTTTTTCTACTAAATGATGTAAATGCATTAAAAAAATATATAACCTATTAATTTTGTTGAGCCTTATCTTAGCATGATGCTACTTTAAGTTCCTCATCACGTTTAACATTATGTTTGATACCATTTTATCATGATCTAAAATCTTTTTACTTAAGCTCATATATTAATGATACTAGACTCATATTACTCCTTATAATGGCCAAAATTGAAGTATTTTTATTTAAAAAATATAAGGTAAAAGATCAAAGTGTCAAAAAAAAAATTAAGATTTATATAAACAATATAAAAATAGTAAAATTCACAACAAAGAATCATGAGTTTAAACTAATAATAGACTTATCTAGTAAAAAAACCGAGGTATTTATTTTAAAAATTCACAGTAAAATTTTAAAAATGTAAAAAATAATTATAATTTTTTTAAAATAAAATTATAAAATTTAGTAAATTTCATAACAAAAGAGAATCTTATACTTTGTTTCCTTCTCTTCTGCGGTGGGCGGATAAAGACGCAGCCGGAGGAAGAATATACCCCATCTCCCGACGACGACGTAGACGTGGGTGGGTATCCCAAACTCTTTCCTCGAACGTTTTCTCGTCTCCTCCCTCGCTCTCATCTCCCAATTCGCCGGCCTTATTCTCCCTCTTCACCATATTTAAAACCCTTCGATTCCCCTTCAACCTCAATCTACGTCGTCTTCCTCAGTTATTCTTGCCGGATCAAGAAACCCATCACGGAGTGGGGGAGAAAGGCATGAAATTTGGGAAGGATTTCCGGAGGTTCCTCGAGCAAACACTGCCGGAGTGGAGGGACAAGTTCCTCCCCTATAAGCCCCTCAAGAAGCTCATCAAGCACCTGCCGCCGCCGCCTCCTCACGCGGAGGGGCCGCCTCCTCAGGCGGAAGGGCCGCCTCGCCCCACCGGAGGCGCCGCCCGGCCCTTGGCTGCCGCCCTCGATGCGTGGTTCGCCGCCGTCCTGAACGAGCAGCTCAAGAAGTTCAATGACTTTTTTGTCGACGAGGAGGAGTATTACGTGATCTGGTTGCAGGTGATTGACTTCATCGTCGAACCCTCCTTAAATTTAGTAGGCGATGGTCCATCATAAATTCGTGTATATTACCATGGAGAAAACTTTCCTAATCGGAGTGGAATATCATGAAGGAAGGAAGAGCAGCACCATTTTTTTGGTAAACAAATTGGCCAAATTCATACATGATTTACTCCTGCAATCACCTTGGAATCTTTTAATGTCTATATGGTATCAATGTATTGATTTTAGTCTACTTGAGCGAGAGAAGAAGGCATGCGGCTCTTGAATCGACACTTCAAGATTTTGGACGTAATTGACATTGCATGTGGAGAGAAAACGCTAAGGTAGTACTGCTGTATTTATAGATTGGTTAGGCAAAGCTGCTACCATTATATAGTTACACAAAGTGCACTTACATGGCTGTTTCTCAAAGGCAACTTGACAATATCGTTATTTATACAAAGGCAGATTTGAGCTAGGTAGGGGTTTACTGGAGCTGGAACCAGAGTATGATTCAATTATTCATAATGATTCTGGTGGAATCCTACTTGGTCGATGATATAGCAAAGTGTTGGGTCAAATTAATTCTTGATTTGGGCAACATTGTTTTCTGTCTTTTATGTGATTTAAGGATTCCTTCAATCCACATATTAAGGTAGAGGGTCAGATCTGGCTGAGTAAACAAAAATCTGAAAAACAGCAGTCACTTTAGGTCTTTAGATTGACATCTAAGTTATCCTTTAATCTTAAAGGGTCAGTTAAATGGTTTTCAGTGGAAGTTTTTATCATGTTAGGTTTAATATGTTCTCTTGTCTGCTGTTTTTCGGTTATTTAATTTGTCTTGTTTACTATGACTGACTCTACATTTACATCTCTAGTGATATCCTCTTTTTGCTAGTAATCCTTCTGTGTTAAAGTTCTAAAGGACCAGAATGAGTAGCCATTCAGAAGGATAAAGAGGGTTATGCCAATAGGTGTAGAGGAGCTCTAGTTTGTCCTCTGCTTTTTTTTCGTGATAAGGTCTAATTTATGTCTTTTATTTATTTATCAGTGATCACTCGAAGTTGCTTGATGGAGGCTTGATAATTAATGTTTCTAGCTTCAAAATTAGCCCCAAGTTTGAAGTTCGAATCTCTACAGAAATGTGCTACTTATTTTTCACCTCTTGACCTTTTGAACTGGTCAAAACACTCATGCACACCTAATTTCTATCTTACTGTACAAACAATGGTGTAAATGTTGCTGAATGTTAACAACTATAATTATTAGTGAAAGAGCTAGCAGGATAGAACTGAGTATAAGACAATAGAAGATGGTTGTCTTGAGACGAGCACAACTGGAAAATGAAAAGGCTGAATTAGTACGAGTAAACCTAGAAAATAATGAAGTTGCATTGCTTTCATGAAGAAGTATGATGTAGCATATATGTGATGTTACACAGAAAAATCATAGTAGGTATAACTACATGGAGAGCAAATATTTCTTTGGAGTTATTTTAGCATTTTTAATGATAATTTTTAAATAGTTTTATTATTTCCTTTATGTGATTTTTAAGGGAGTAATTTTTCAATAGGATGTGTCATGTTATCCCTTTCTTTCATCCAGGCTTTCAATCTTCTATGCCCTGATTTACAAATCTCTTCTCTTGCTAAAAGTATTTATTATGACTTTATATATTTTAATTTAAATTTTTCCAGGGTTGATACTTGAAATTATTTTCTCTGTGAAGATGAACTGTGTTCATTTGACAATCACTGATACTGTATCTGATTGTTTTGACCTCAGTGTCTCTACTTAATCTTGAAATCCATATTGATCACTGTAACTGTTACTTGTGGACGTGGTTATGACTAAGCGAAAAAGCTGATTTATTTGTTATCGTAACTAGTCAGCCATTTTCTTTTAGAATATTTCTGTGAGAAATAAAGTGTTTGGAGTTTGAACATCTTGAAGATGCACTTGCTTTCATTTTTTCTTGTTGCCTATGGTTATTGTTTGCGGTCCCATATTTACTAAGTATTATATGTCTTTAATGGATTCCAGGGACTCAAGGAAAGAATTGAGAAAATCAAAGAGCACAAACATGGAGCATTTACATCTGACAGAAAATTTAGTGAGGAGATGTTGGAGATTCGTAAAGATTTTGTCACTATCCATGGGAAGATGGTTCTTTTGAAGAACTACAGCTCCCTCAACTTTACAGGTAATTTAGTTACCTCTTGTGTAATCCATAGTTGTAATGGACAAAGTTAAATTGCAATAATTTACCATTGCACTCCCACTACAGGCCTTGTCAAAATACTAAAAAAATATGACAAGAGAACAGGAGGTCTGTTAAGTCTGCCTTTCACTCAACATGCTCGTCATCAACCATTCTTCACAACCGAACCACTGAGTAGGTTAGTCCATGAGTGCGAAGCAAATATCGAGGTGCTTTTCCCATTGGAAGCAGAGGTAGTTGAATCACATCAAACAGAAAAGGGAGAAACACATCAAACATGTAATCCTGAGGTTTCATCTGTTCGAGCAGATAATATTGGTGTATATCAAAGCATAAAGGCTGCTATCAAAATAATACAAAGACTACAGAAGGCCCGCTCCACCTACAATGATGATGATGGATCTGGAGTTGTTACCACTGAGAGTTCAGCTTCTGACTCGTCGGCAAACTCACAGAACCAGGAGGTAGATCAAGAAAGTGTACATTCTGATGACTAGGTCTCCCATTGTGTCTAGAAATCTGCATACTGTTTTTCTGTTTTTTAGCTCCTGAGTGCACAATGGAATCAGTCTTCTATCGTGGATAATAATTCATTTCGGAAATTAACCATTGTTGTAAATGTGTAAAATTTGTATTATTTGGCTCTGCGATAGACCTTTATCACAAAAATGTTCAGGTTTTGTGCACCTTTCTCTCGTTAAGCAGATGCCATTCATCTTTTGCCATACATGTGGTCTTATTATGTTCAATCAGGTTCTTTCGAGGTATCAATACAGACCAATTGCAATTGAATTATTGCATATTGGCTATTTCTCTTTTAAGCTAAGATTGATTTATTTCTTCCACCTTTTGTACTGTTATTTAGGGTAACACGATCCTTGCAACTTTCAATCAGGTATCGATCGCCTACAAGAGAAGAACTTTGGTCGGATTTGGGCTCGCTCCTTCTCTCCTTCGTTTCCTTGCTGTTGTACCCCAAAGCTCCATTTATATGAGAGAGGGAAGGTGGAGGCCTCGTTGCCCACAAGCAGAGAGGTGTGACTGCACATGAGTGACTGCCACGAGCAACACGCGGGCGACTGTAGCGAGTGACTGCGGCGATAAAGACTACAGTGGGGAGCATTGTGGGCAGAAGGCAACTGCAATAGGTGGGCAGTGGTGAGGACCGCGGGGTCATGGGCAACGATGACAGAGGGGTGGTGCTAGCTTTGTCACGAGTAGGCGATCGGTATGGGCACGTGGCAAGCGGTGACGACGTGAAATGTATCCGTTCCGTTGCAGCAGTGTGCGTTGGAAGCATAGGCATGTAATGGGGGCCACATGGTAAGGAATGCAGCGGCGCGAAAACCTTGCGTGAGGGCGATGTGCTATGCGAAGGTGGGGGCCGGTGAGAAGTTGACTTAGGTTGACATCCCTAGTTGATTTGATTGAGCCAAGCCTAACTCAGTTTTGAGTCGGTTCTCATAATTTCTCCTCGATGAAAAATTGGTGTCGGTTCAGCTTGAAAACTTCTTCTCGTCTTCTCTCAAAAAAAAATTGCCCCAAAAGGCATTAAATTGAAGCTCGATATAGGTTGATCAAATTCAAGCAGTGCTCAAATTTAGCCAAAGGAAGCGACTTTCTCAGCATATCCGTCGGGTTATAAATAATATCTGACATCAATATATGGTTGTATCATCGTACATCTGAATATTGGATAGAAAAATTATGCTCTAATTGTCGATGTGCACGATGACGTCTTTTTTTTAATTTGTAAATCTTTATCAAATTTTTTAACCAAATTGCTTCCTTCGTTACTTTAGTTATTACCATGTATTCTGTCTTAGTGGTTGCAAGTGTAATAGTATTTTGGAGCCTAACTTTCTAACTCAAAGTAGTACCACTTGCAGTGAAAATATTGGTGGTTATAGATCGACTTTTGTCGAGATTCCTAACATAATTAAAATTTGAAAAACTTACAAACAAGACATTAGTTCCTTTAAAACCTAAACAAGTATTTTAAATTCTTAAAATGTATCAAAGAATTCATTTAACAATTTTCTAGTAAACCCTTCTCGAGGGTTGCCAGGCTCACTATGCAAACACAAGTAAAATCAGGCATGTTCAAATCATGGCTTATATAAGACTACCCACTACACGTACATAAGAAGTCTTTTTTATTTCTTGCTTCTTTTTCAGCTTGGGGATTCAAGGACTGATAATCAAAATGTGTGACTAGCACAGTCTGTTGAAGATTGTATGATAACTCATTCCATCACTTTCCTTATGACTAGCACTTTACATCTCTATAACTTCTTGACAAATTTGTCAAGATAAATATTTATGCTAAATATTCTTTTCATCGCTCTTAGATCTTTTATTTTATCTTTATGCTAAATATTCTTTTCGTATCTCTTAGATCCTTTATTTCAGTCTTAAGCCTGCCTATTTTAGAACATATTATCAACATGTAATAGTAAATATACTATGAAATTATTTGTTCTTTTCATATATGTGTAGCTATCATAAAGTGATCTACTTGATCTAGAATTAAGCATAAATTGATCAAATCATTTATATCATTGATCAAATCAAATCATTTATATACTATGAGGTTGTAGAGGGATATTTTTAGTAAGCAGACATGGTTCTTCTTTTCTTTTTCTTCAAACTCTTTTTGCTTCTATATGTATATAAGAAATATCGTCTTCATGTCTAGCTACTCTAATTCTAGATCGAATGTTGGTATCAAGGCTAGTAGGACTTAAATAAAGGTATTTTTAACAACCAGAGAAAAACTATCTTTGTAATCAATACCGCTATCTGGCTATATCCCTTAGCTACCAAGTGAGCCTTATAACTATCTCCTTCCATGATTTTAAAGATCTATTTGCACCCAACTAGCTTTTTGTTAGGTGGAATTTTCATCAATTCTCAAGTATGGTTTTTCAATAGTGATCGGAACTCCTTTATCTTCACTTGATATAACTTCTTTTAGTTTGAACTATCAAAAGTCTCATTATTTGAAGTTGGCTATTTTACATGCTACAACTCCTTAGTAATAGCAAATGTGTAAGTGATGATGTTTACATATTTTGGGTTTAGATGTGGTCTATGACATTATCGGTCGAGGTCGATGCTATAGGGGCACTCCTCCTCAGTCGATTGTGGTTCCTCCTCCTTTGTTTCATCTTTCAAAGATATAGGGGTGACGATAAGTTCTTTAGGTCTGGACGATGGTTTTAAATCAAAATTTTTTTATTTAGTCGAATCTATATCTTTTGCAGCGTCCTCCTTATTCTTATGTATTTTGGCTTTATGGGTCTTTAGGTAACAAACTTTAAAGCCTTTTACCCCTAAGAGATAACCTAAGAAAATATAATATTCTGATATATGTTCTAGTTTACTATCATTCACCTTTACATATACTTTATAACTAAAAATTTGTAAATGTGAATAAGTGCCAAGGGATCTACTCTACTTTTTTTTTTTTTTCTAGTGTCTTGAACTCGATAGTAGATGATGGTGATTTCTAATCTATTGAACTTGTTTGCCTTCAATTACTATATATTTATAGTCTCTTACGCTAGTCATAGGTGCCCTATAAACCAATCACGTGAGTGATGACTTGACACACGGTCTTTTTGCTTCTTATATTTTTATATTTTATCACTTTATATTGATTGTTGCATATACACATGTATATATTGTGATATCCTTGGATTTGTACAATGGGAATCGGATCGTGATGAGATCACGATAATGAGACCGATTCACCCTTAAACACAGACCCTAAATAATCCCGATCATAGGTTACTCGAGAGGGACATCGAGATAACCGGACAAACTAATGTGCTGTATACCTATCCATATGATAGATGTAGCTGGTCTCATAGCTGCTCGTGTGGAGACACTAGAGATACAATACAAGTGCTTATTAGAGAACGAGTTCATTGATTGATCCGCTTATGAAATGCTAGATGATTTATGATGTCTTATTGTCAGACAGTGATTATGTAATCCCAATGGTGTATCTGGTCCTTAGACTTGAGACTTGAAGGATGTTATATATGAGTACTCCACTCTTTGATACTAGACTTATAGGTATGGAGGTTCCAGATCTTGCATAGTCGGTCATTGGGAGTGGTAGCCAACCTTACGAGGACTATTGAATGTCGATAGAGGATCATCCACTCTTGGTATCATAAGAGGAATGTCTCATGTGTTCTTGCTTAAACAAAACCCTGGCTAGGGTCATTCGGATGGAGAGAAAAAGAGTTCTCCAAGAGAATCTGATTAGAGCGAGACTCGAGCAGAAACCGTATGAGTTTGACAACACTATGCCCGATATATGGTCTCTAGGATATTAGATGAATAAGAGACTATATGTACACGATAATTGATGACAGATATGTCTAATAGATTTGATTCCCTTGTATCGTTTGGGGATTACGACGTAGTGGCCTAGTGCGTCCGCAGTCGATGAGTCGAGTGAATTATTATGGAGATAATAATTTACTGAGTTAAAAGGAGTTCTAACAGGTATGACTCACAGCCAACTCGATATTAGGCCAAGAGGGTCACACACATATGGTAGGCGTTGCGATGAGTAGAGGTTCGGATATGAGATATCCGTCGGAACCTCTATCTTATTGGATATTCAATAAGCCCATGAATTATTGGATCCTATGGATGAGATCAAATAAGAGCCAATGAGAGATTATTGGATAGAGATCCACTAATTTAAGAGGCTTGGCTAGTTGGATGAAGATTCAATACCCATTAGGGTTAAGTTGACAGGGGATCTCTATAAATATGAGAGAACCAATGGTTTATAGGCTAGAGCCTTTTTGGGCTGCATCTCCTATTCTCCTCCCCTTCTTCTCCTCAGATAGCAGGCTTGGAGTTTTGAGGAGCATCGTCGTAACCCTGCTATGTGGATCATTACTAAAGAGGAGGACACTTTGTTAGGATTGAGTTAGCGCTAAGAGAGGAGGTAAATTAATGCATCGAATAAAAACGTTGGTTTCAAAAATCTTCGTATGATAAAAACCAATCTCGAAAGATAATTTGAAATTGAATGCTTAATCGTAAGCGTAGTGAAAGCAAAGTAAGGAGGAAGTGAAGCAATTGCAAAGTAAGTAAATGACAATAATAGAAATGCACACCGATTTATAGTGGTTTAGTCATCATGACCTACATCCACTCTCGATTCTTTTTCACTCGAGGCTACTGGCTTCCATTACTGATCTTCTTTCAACAGACGAAGATTAACTATCCTTTCACACTCAATTCTCCTTTTGATAGGTTCGGGAGAGAACCTTTACACCCTCACTTACTCCTCTCTTAAACCACACTAACACTTAGAGCTTGAGAGGAGTACTCACAATATTATAATAGTCTTTTTATACTATTTTGCCCTCAATTCTTATGTATGTTAACTAGGGATGAGAGGGTTATTTATAGGCCTTAAGTGGATTCAAACTTGGAGCCTAAAAGAGTCTCATCCCCGGTTTTCGGGGTACTGGAGGTACCACCGCCTATGCTAGGCGATACCATCGCCTGCAGCATTGACACGGGATGGTACCATCGCCTGACAGTCTTGGAAATTGAGTTTGGATAATAGTCCCGCCCAGACTGGCGGGACCATCGCCTGACATAGTCTCGAAGATTGTGTCACCGATGGTTTCATTTGTTGGGTCACTGTTTGGGCCTTTCACTTGGCCTAACACAACCCAAACTTGGGCCCAATTAGACCTTAATTGAGTTGACATAATTCCAATCCAATTATGCCTAAAATCTACTTCGATCTAGATAATTATTATAATGCTGAATCAAATATTATCCAGCATATCATTGGTTCATCGACGCCTCGTCCAATTCTTTGGCACATCATCCTCTCTTGCGGCCTATTGCCTAATCGGCCAGTTGACCTCCACAACTCTGATTTCCTTAGTGCAATTTCTGGTCTTCTTGGTCTGATGCTCGAACCCATGGCCTGAAGCCTTCTGCCAATACGTTAACCAATCCTCCGGCTCAACGTCTAATCTTCTAACATGTTCCACTCCGACCCAACATGATTCTTCTTGCCTTAATTGTCTCTTCCTGATTAAAGCTTCCTATGTCACTCAAAACGTAGATTAGATAAACACTATCAATTGGTTTCATCATAAAAATTTGAGATTCAACAATCTCTCCCTTTTTGATGATGACAATCAATTGATGACGGAGTTAACCTTAACTCCCCCTATCAATATGCCATATTGATATAACCTTGAATTTAAGTTGAATTCAAGTCAAAGCAATATTTCATCATGAATATCATTGCATGCATCATTATCATAAGTTGAAGTATTGCATCATCATAAATATTTCAAATCATTATGGTATCAAAATATCAAAGTATATTACATCTGACCATATATGATTCTCATATCATCATATCTTCTCCCCCTTTGTCATCAACAAAAAAGAGAAGTGCAACTATCAAGTTTTAGAGATATGCAAGTTTTACAACATACAAGTTAGCAATAATTTTTTCATCACTTTACAACAAGCATAATCACCAAATCATCATTAATTTAAAGATGTGTAAGATTGTAAATTTTGCAAGTTTGCATTTTTGCTTCTTCAGATAGGTGCGATTTTTTACTTCCTTTGCAAAGCGCAAGCTAGAAAAATTTTACATCATTTTACAATATGCAAGCTAGCAATTTGGCAAGTGTTACTTCTCTTTGAAGTATAAAGACTAGCAAGTTTTTGAAAAAGAATGCAAGATAGCAAGCTAGCAAGATAGCAAATTTTACTCCCCCTTTGTCATTGTCAAAAGGAAGAAAAGGATATAATAGTATAAAATATTTTAACCATTCAAGGCAAACAAGTCATAAATACAAAGAAATCATGTCATGAAGGATTAAGTCATGAATACTAAAGGATATGATTTATTTTAACAAATCTCCCTTTTAGTAAATAACAAAAAGAAACATGGGAGTTCAAAAACAAAATCTTGATTCATAGAAAAATCTTATGTATCAAATATCGAGAAATCAAGATCATGATTTGGATAAAAAAATAAATCTTAACCCATAAAATTATCTTGTAAGAAATGTCAAGTCATCATCATTATCACATTGGGCATGATACTAAATCAATAAATTTTCAAATCAATATTACTTGGGTATGCATCATATCAAAACATGGTTTCAAGTCTTCAATATATAACATGCATAATTTCAAACCATTACATTTCATCTTTGCTTCATGCATGATACCAATCAATCATCACTATAAGTATATCATACATGATACTAAAGCATTCATGATACTAAACATTAAATCAATATTTTTTAAGCATTTATCACTTCATGATTGTTAGTACCAAATATTCATCATTTATTTTCTCCCCCTTTTTCATTGACAAAAAAGAGAATCATTCAACAATGCAAGTGTTTAAAAGCATATCAAGTAAGTTTTACACCAATTTATCTTAGCAAAACTATCTCCCTTAATGTGCAAGTTTGTAAGTTTTGCCTTTCTTAGCAATATGCTTTTCTTGAGATGTGCCCACTAGTAATTCTTTCTTTCCCTTTGTCATATGCAAAAAGAGAGAAATAGCACAAAGGTGTAAATATTCAAGTTATCACATGGAAGATATTAAGAAAAAATTGGTGATGAGATATACTTCATGAATACAAAGAATTATACAAAGAAATCATATCATGAAAAATAAGATCATGTGAATACCAAAAGATATGATTCATTTTGATAAATATTCTCTTTAATGAAATGTAAGAAATTATTCGAGAATAAAAAGTGAGGGATCTTGATTCACATAAAGAAAATATCAAGTTTTGATTTCGAGGATTCAAGATCATGATTTCAATAATGCTTTCTTTTAATATATAGCAAGTAGAATCATGGGAAAATAATGAAAAATTTTGATTCATATAAAGAAAATCTTAACTTATCATGGTTTGATAAATATTCTCTTAAAAGAGTGAATCATACGAGCATCAAGAAAGATATTTCATATTGAATATATCACAAGTCATAAATACGATAAATGATTTAGTTGGATATATCATCTCATTAGTAAAATGAGTCATATGAAAATAGATCCAAAATTATTATCAAAATCACTTTTCGAAAAATTCAATGTAGGCAACATAGATAGATTCCTATAAAAAATAGCTCAAGTTCTTTTAGTTCCAAATTTTATGATTGATTTCATATAAGCATGCCTTTGTCTTTTTATGTCAAATCAAAAATATATATTATCATTTAAGACCAAAAAATAAATTTCATTATCAAAATCATCATGACAAAAAATATAACATATTAAACATAAAGCTTCTTTAAACAAGAGATTTGATTTATTATTTTAATTCCATTGATAATACATTTTTCTTTTTATGTGTTTCATTTTATATGATTGATTTCGTATGCTCAAGTTTTTCATATGAAAACCATCCATCATGTTTAAAACTGAAAAGAAATACAAAATCATCAAGATACACATAATTGTTTTTTATAACATACAAGGAATTAATCTTATTTGATGTGTAAGTATTATTACAAAACATACAATTATCATGATAATATATATGTATATATGTATATATATAACTGAAAAGCACTAAGTAATTTCATAGGAGAAAGAGATTCGATTGAGTTGCTTACCTTGTTGATGAAAGTCATTAAAGTGTAGTTTGCCACATTGCCTTTATTGGTTTGCTCCTCATCTTCGGATGTGCTCGATTCATCATATAGTACTTCCTTCTTTTTGTGTTCATAGCAAGTAGTTACATTATTTTTAAGTTTATTTTTATTCTTTGATTCTTGTTTTAAAATTTTTTTAAGCTTTATTGTAAGAAGTTCAAGGTTATCATTATTATTACTTGAGTTATCACTTAAGTGGTATTATATTGTTCGAAGTGTCAAATCCTTCATGTTCTTTGGAAGATTGTTCTCATGTTCATCAAGTTCATAATATGCCTTGCATTTCATTTCATAAGTCAGACCCAATAAGTTATTCAATCGAAAAATGGTTTAAGTTTTTTTATTCTTGTATTGTCATTATTTTCATATCTTAATTTTTAAAAAGTGATCGTAAAACTTTATTAACAAATTTAAAATTTAAAAAATATTTATCAAGAGCTTTTAAACCATTGACGACATCCGTAAAACGGGTGTACATGTCTTCAATGGTTCGCTTGGTTTCATATGAAACAACTCAAAATCATGCATTAAAAAATTTATCTTCGAATCTTTAACTACGAGGATATCCAAAATAGTATCATCTTACCACATCACATAATTATTTGAAGAAGATTCTCCTTTGAGATTATCTAAATATCCTAATTATGTGTGTCATTATGAATATTATTTATTTAATATAATTTAAGACTAATTCCTTAATGTTATTTTATAAGTTATTGGTCTAGGTCACTTTGGTGGCTACAAGACCAATACAATAATATAAAAGATTATTTAAAATATTATTTAAATGATAAAACTTTTATTGTAATTCACATCTTAAAAGCCTATCACCTAGGTCATTTTGGTAGCTACAAGTTAGATAAAACTTAGGGAGATAAGTTACAAATAATATTCATCATATTTTTTCAATTTAATTTATGCTAAACAGTTCAATAATAGAATAACAATCATAATAATTATTGAATATTAATCAACTAAAGAAAAACTCATATGATAATCATGATAACATATAAATCATGCCTTCATGTGAAAAATAAATATTATTTCATAATTTCAAATATATACATGTGAATAATCAAATGAATATCCAAGAATAATAATTAGATTTTATTTACTATATGTAAAAATGTAATCAATAAGTCATATGAGAAAACTATAAAAGTAAATCGTAATTTATAGTTTTTTAATCAAAATTAAATCTAATCAAATAATAAAAAAATAATCATGATCAAATTCAATCATAATTATAATAATTTATATTTATCAATTTTATAATTAAGGATATAAATTAGAATTCTCAATTTTATAAGGGTAAAACTATAAATATATTGATAGGACATAAATTGGAATAGGGCAGAACTGTCAAAATATTAAAAAAATATTAATAAAATACAAAAGGGCAAAGTTATAATTTAACCAAAAGAAAACCCTTGGGTAAAACTATAATTTTGCCAAAACCTTTCTACTTGTGCTGCCGTCGTGTGCACGACTACTATCGGTGTGGCTTGCCCGTCGGTGTGATCGCCGCCTGGATACGAGTTCTGCTCGTGCGCGACCGTCACGTGCAGGTGGTTGTTGACTGTGCGGCCCCCCTGTAGCACTAACCTTGCACGTGGCTTGTGCCCGAGCATGGTTCGCTACCTAGGCGTGGCCTGCCCGCGTGCGGCTACTGCTCAGACGCGGTCGTCACCTAGTGTGTGCGCGCGACTGTCGACTGTGCGAACGATTGTTGCAGAGCGCATGCTGTCTGGTGTAGCCACTATTGTCAGCAGATCTGTTGGTCGTACGCAGTAAGGTCGACAGTAGCACTGCCCAGCGATCCTTCGCGATTATTAAAGATCGTGTTTATAAGAAATCTAACATTACCTGCAAGTAGACGGTAAAACAAAATAGATAGGAATACATATCAACAAAATATGGATCATTCAAGCATCGTAAATAAAAATAGTATATCTAATGTATTTGATCTCAAGAATTTAGGCTCTAATACCAATTGTAAACATCAAATATATAATATTCTATATGTAATACGAAAAAAATCTTATATGCCAATATTAAAACCAAATAATATTAGATATGTTTTACGATGCATACCTTTAGATGTCATTTGAAAATAATCTCTATATGAGCTGCTAGGGCATCGTCTTTAGATACAAAATCGTTGTCAATATACAAGAAGAACTAAACTCTCCTTCAATGGTTCAGGGAAGTTGAGAGAGAAACTGTAATCTCTCATTTGCATTCTATATAAGATGTGTAAAATATCTTATCCGATTCCTAGATGTCCTATTTATTTATAGGCAAGAGTAGAAAGTTTATAATAAGTTATTATGAGAGTTCCTCCCATCAATCATATTCCTTAAGAAATTCTATTATAATATGAACTTCTTTTCTATCGGCTAATATTTGTTATCAGAATCTAATTAGTTCTATTATATATCTTATCCATAAAATCTAACACTATCAGCGTACGCCTACATCTTCTAATATTTTACTTAGTTTGAACAACCACTAGGCAAGCTTCTTTTCTTAGTTGTTGGCAAACATGAACAAATTCAACACAAGTCCTCCGATCTTTCTCAATGAAATGTTGGGCACGTGATGAATCATGATAAAAATCACTAACACTTGAACTTGTTTTAAGTCGCCTTTGAATTTGAGCTGTAAAAAAGAATAGCATTGTATTTTGTTTTTAAATTATATTCTTCCACTAGTGTTATGTCTGCATCAAAAGGTTAAGGCGTTTGTTCACACAAAATCTTCTGATGGTCACTATGTCATGCTGGATTGAATTGGGAGTAGTCTCCTCTTGCATCAGGTACTTATGATGCCTTTTCGTTTTTTTTTGAGATGCAACTTGCTGGTGTGCGTAACATATGTAATTACATATGCTTCTATTAGTTTGTAACCAAAATAGGTTATCTAACATGGAATGGAAGAACAAATGGTGATACACCAGAGTTTGATTACTGGAACATGTACCAGTCGTATGCTATGACTTGGATTGAATACCGAAGGGGTAATTTTAGATTGTGTTATTAGGATCGATGGGGTTTTATGGGTACTACCAGGAGCTGGAGCAAAATAATTAATTGTATTGTGAGTCTAAAGGCAGTTTTGGTTTTAAATCTTATGAAGTATGATCACTTCATAACCCTCGATGATCACCTTGGATAAATGGCATATCATTCCCATAATCATGCAAGCAATTCATGTCATTGGCCAGGCATTTACTATGATCAAGGATGATTAACAAAAACTTAAAGCAACTAGCAAATTTGGAGTGTGATTTCTTCTTGGTCAAAATGAGTTGACATGCAGGTTTGACGGCTGCAAGGACTTGTGTCAGCTAGCTTGCTTATGGATCTCTACCCTGCAAAACCTGATCCCCTGGTGTTGCAGCTAGCTCAATACTTCTGGCTGATTTGCTTGGATCTTGCAGGCCAACTTTCTTGTTAATGGATGGCCACAGCATTGCTTGAATGCCCGCAGTCAGGTGACCCTAGCGGAATTCTCTGTATTTGTTTCTTGAGTGGCTGTACAAGAAGCAAAAAAGAAGCTCCGTAGTATCGAGCATCATTGTTTGCATTCATTGTCGATGCATTTATGCTTCATAGGGTTACAATTTGTGTCAGTTTCTTGGATGGCTGTAGAAGAGGAGAAAAAGAAGATCCGTAGTATTGAGCTTCTTTGTTTACATCACAATCGATGCATGTTTGCTTCATCTGGCTCACCACTCTTTGATTAAATTTTTAGAACTATCTTATAACTGAGTCTATAATAAGGTTGGATTTTGCAGCTACAACCCATATTTGGCTTGAACAATGGCAGCAGAAATTGTCATGCCCCATGAAGGTCGGAGTATTTTCTCTGAAGATGATATGAGCTTGTAATTTTAACAATGTTTGATTGTGTAGAATGCACTTAATACTGACTTCTTAGAGCAGTTAAGTGCAAGTTTTTCTCAGTATGTGTATTATTAACGGTTCCAAACATGCTGTGATGCATTGATAATGATGGTTTCCAACCTTTAAGATGCCTAATTATTTAGGTTTAGATCACTAATTATTCAGTTTTTTTTTTTGCAGGGATCAGTTGGCAAAAAACTTGTCAGTGTGTAACAAGAGATTTTATTATTATTATTATTATTATTATTATTATTATTATTATTATTATTATTATTATTATTATTATTATTATTTATTATTTATTTTAGATAATTTTTTGCCATACGATCTTCTTTTTGTATTAAGTCGATATCAGTTAGTATTATAATTAATTAATACGAAAAGTTATATTCTCGAGAAAAAAAAATTCTGAATCACAATTTATTTTGCCAGCTGAGACATGTAAAACTTACCATAATTGATCACTGTGAATCGGCAAATAAGAAAAGAAAGAGTCAATTTGCAATGTGAAATTACATACATGACACATTAAACGCATGAAACGTATCTTTTTCTTTTCAGTGCAACGGATTGGATTGGAATACGTATGCGATCCATATAAAGCTGTTGCACAAAACAAAAGGAATGGGTTAAAAAGGGGGGGATCCGTATTACGTGTTCGAGGTACCCATGAGCGGTGCAAATGAGAATGGGGTTCTCCTCGACGGTGGGTACCGCGGCAGCTGCGCCTCTGCCTCATATGATCCCCAAGCCTACACATCGCCACCGCTATTGTAACAGCGGCAGCAGCAGCACATCCCCAGCAGCAGCAGTGAGATGGAGGCCGCAGCTGTCTCGTCCTCCTGTTCCAGTACCGCCTCAGGTGCTGCTCCCTCTGCGCCGCCCCCAGCAACCATCACCAGCAAACAACCCCCGCCCGCTCCCGACCAAGCCTTCCCCACGTCGTCCTGTTGTTGACGCACCCGATCACAGCAGCCACGACGATGACGATGGCGATGAGTGCAGCAGCAGCAGCAGCAGTGGCAGAAATGTAAAGAACTCGTCGTGTACTCCCACCGATGTCCTCCGCCTCATGGACGTCCTGCAGCTCCCCGTGGACGAGGACTTGTACGTTTCCCTTATCAAGGAGTGCGCCGAGTATCGGGACGCCGCCCAGGGCGCCAGAGTCTACGCTCACATCCGCCGTAGCCTCCCCGACCTCCTGCGCCGGCCCGCCGGCCTTCACCTCGCCAACCGCTTGCTGTTCATGTTCGCCGGCTTCGGCCAGCAGCACGTAGCCCGCCAGCTCTTCGACCAAATGCACTTTAGAGATGCCACCTCCTTGGCGGTAGTGATCGCCGCCCTGTCGGCCAGCGGCAGCCACGGCGATGCGCTGCGGCTGTTCGTGGAAATGTGCGTGAGAAGCGGTGGTCGTTCGCCGGTGCTTGAGCCGGGTGTTTGCTGGCTGGAAGCCCTCGTCACCGTTCTCAGGTCGTGCGCTCGGACGAGAGAGCTGGGTTTTGGCCGGCAGGTTCACGGGCTAGCCATCAAGGTGCTAGGAGGCGATGACGCTGTTCTTCTCGGAGATGTGGGCGAGTCGCTCATCCAATTCTACAGCAGACTTGGGCACCACGGCAGCGCCGTAAAACTCTTCGAGGGGACGCGGTCTCAGAGTGCAGCGGCTTGGACGTGCATGATCAGTGGGTACTCTAGGGAAGGGCGGTTCAAGGAGGCCATCGGCGTCTTCAGAGAGATGGGAAGAGCAGGACGGAGGAAGAACTGCCACGTTTTCTCGAGCACTCTCTCGGCATGCGCGAAGATGGGGGACGGTGGCTGGAGCGGCAAGCAAGTTCATGCCGCTGCCATCAAATTGGGAACAAGCTCGGATGGGTTCGTCTGTAGCAGCTTGGTAGACATGTACATGAAACACGAGCTTCCAACTGAGGCGCAGAGAGCATTTGCGACGATGGACGGCATGCGAGACTGCGTGTGCTGGAAGTCTTTGCTCATTGGCTATGCGCGGAGTGGCTGCGGCATGGAGGCTGTCAAGTTGCTGTATGAAATGAAGGCCGCAGGAATCAACCTGCAAGAATCGATAGTCCACGAAGCAATGACGGCTTTGGACATCGTAAAACAGGTGCAGGAAACATGAAGATACGGCTAATCTTCTCTATTGTAACGTCAACTGGACCTGGAAGTCTTGCTTCAGAAAGATCAAGCCTTCTTGTACAGATTCAGCTTTGTCGTTCTTCATGAACAGACAAACCACCATGATCGAATTCTGCAATTGAGCAAAGAAATGATCAGAAACGCAGCAGCAGATGCATGTCACAATGAGTATGTGAATAGATGTTCAAATTGCACAATCCAGACTAGCAGTCCACTGATCAATAGTATGAATCATGTGCAAATGTGTCATCCACTCTGATCACTTCAAAGCAAACTTTATTGTTCATTTCATTGTTCGCAAGATGAAGATAGAGGAACTTCTGATTTGATTGATACTTTGTCATGGTCCGCTGCAGGAACATTGGTAGAGCTATCTGACAGATACACGTATATGAAAGCTAAAAAATGGCAATGCAGAAGCAACAGTATTCCATGATGTTGAAGGACATTGTATATGAACATGGAGACATCAAAAAATCTGTACACTCTATTTGCTGTCAGCCGACATGTATCTGCTCCACATGATACTGTCTTAGAATTTTGGAGTATGTAACTATGACACTGAAAAAGCTGTATAAAAGTATATTATGTTGGTTTTCTGTATCTCTAATCGATAACTTTTCTGTTTTTTCATACATGTGAGCTCACTGATAATGCTATATAAATCGGTTGGTTTAGGTATTATTATGCTGTTGCATGTTGAACATCTCTGACATGCAAGCTAGTATAATACAAATTAAGAACTTAGCCTTGACTATCAAGTTCTAAAAATTATGTTTTACATGCTACTTGAAAGTGAATGTATGCAGTCATTGTAGTTGATACTTTGAAGAACATCACACAACTTTCTTGGCAAATTATCGTGTGGAAAGCTACAGCTGTCCAAATGTCAAAAGATGTTAATGCCTCTCCTGTGAAGTGATGATTCGACCAGCTAAAGTCATTTGATGACAAAAAAATTACATAAGTTGGTGAGTGAAGAGACATTCCTTCTGTCATTCAACTTGAGCTGATGCAGCCTTGTACAATCATAGTGGCATGATTTATTCCAAGATTTCTACTTTAAATCCTTCTAAAACCTGGAACTTCCTTCTCATCTAAAAAACAAGCAGGATTATGTTAGAAATGAGCAGATGAACTCCTTATGGAAAAAGGATAATAGTTCTTCTGGCTTATATCAGCTTGCAGAAGTGAATTTGGTAGTGTATTCTTAGTTCAAATTTTCAAGATGATTGACAGTAGTACTCATTTAAAAGAATAATTACCTGTCGCAAAACCAATTGCAGCAAAACTACTGAATGCTCTTACCTTATATCATGCAGATAGAGATTATATTTGCAGATAGGATACTTCAATCTTTTTATTTTATTTTATTTTATTTTCAGAAGAAGATAGGGTTTTTTTTTTGTACGGCAAAGAACTCATATCAAGTTGGAAACATACATAATTGTCATTAGCAATGATCGATATGTATTATCTTGAGCAAAGATAGAATACAACAAACAATATCAAGTAATTCAAATTTTGCCACTTGTAGGAGTTGCACGAATCTCTAAGTGGTAATCAATCATTTCTTTTCAAACTAATGGTTACTAGTCATTAATCTGAGTCTACCGGACATATATATATATATACATATACCTGAAACATATAACGGGTCCTGACAGCCGTTATAAGAAATATTAAGACCGTTATTTTTAACAATGGCGTGTGTAACGGGAAGCGGAGACGATATCTATGAATGCCAATCTCTTCGTATACGCTAACATATTATTATTGTATTCGTATCTTCTGAAGCTTAAACCTCTGCAGAAGCCCATTACCGCCGTCACGGGAGCAGGAGAGATGGCGAAGCTCGTCCGCCACTCTCTCGGTCGAACCCCAAATCCCTCCCGCCTCTCCTCTCTTCCTCTTCCTCTTCCCCCTCCTCCTCCTCGAAGATGTCTCTCTTCTAATGAAGCAGATATCCTCGGACGTGGAGGAGAAGACATCCACGGCAGCAACGGCGGCGGCGGAGGAGGAGATCAGGCAGAGGAACTGTTGGATAAGTTGCGTGCACAGCTCCGGCAAAAGGGCTGCTTTCATTCCTCCCTATCACTCTGCCAAACCCTAATTCTCTCCCACAAGCCCCTCTTCCCCTCCCCCTCCCACCTCTTCCGATCCCTCGCCGGCTCCTTTTCCCATCCTCACCCGCTCTCCCGCTCCGCTGTCAGCCTCCTCGTTTCCGCTTACGCTTCGCTCAACCTCCCTGACGAGGCCCTCGACCTCGTCTCCTTCGTCGCCCAGGAAAGCTCCCACCTGTTCCCCTGTCTCGGTTCGTGCAATCTCCTGCTTGAGACCCTTGTATCCCGCAAGCGGTACACCGATGCCTTGTCTCTCTTCAACCGGTTGGTCGCCTCTCCAATTCGCCCGGACACCTACGCCTACAATAAGGCCATTCAGTCGGCTGTCAAATCCGGAGATCTGGATAGAGCGATGGAGTTATTTCATTGCATGGAGAAGAAGGATTGCCTAAAGCCGGATGCTTTCACCTTCAATTGCCTGATATCGTGCCTGTGCAGGGAGCGGCGCCTGGATGGTGCTCAGAAGATGTTTGAAGAAATGGAGAGGAGGGGAATCACACCAACCCTCATCACATATAATACGATGGTTGATGGGTATTGTAAAATTGGGAATTTGGATGCTGCTTTTGGTGTGCGGGATCGGATGCGGGCTTCGAAATTGAAGCCAAACCTTGTCACGTATAATACCTTGCTATCGGGGCTTTGTTGTGCCAGCCGGATGGATGACGTAAATTCCTTGTTGGATGAGATGAGAGCAGCTGGTTTCATGCCTGATGGATTTACGTACAGTGCTCTCTTTGATGGCCACTCGAGAAGTGGCGATGTGGAAGCCGCATTGGTTTTATTCGAGGAGTCAGTTAAAAAGGGTGTAACAATAGGAGCGTACACTTGCAGTATATTGTTGAATAGACTTTGCAAGTATGGAAAAGTTGCCAAAGCAGAAGAGGTCTTGGAGAGACTAGTAGAAAAAGGCTTGGTCCCAACCAATGTGATCTTTAATACGATTGTTGATGGATATTGTCGCATAGGAGACATGGAAGGAGCCTTTGAGGCCGTGGGCCGGATGGAGTCACTTGGATTGAAAGCCGAATGCATCACTTACAATTCACTGGTAAATGGGCTGTGCAAATTGCAAAGGATAGCTGAGGCAGAGGGGTTGATCAAGGAGATGGTAGGGAAGGGAGTGTCACCAGAAGTGGAGACATATAATCCACTCATCGATGCTTATGCGCAAGTTTGTCACTTTGAGAGGTGCTTCGACATTTTTGAGGAGATGAAGGATATGGGGCTGGAATTGAATGTTGTGTCTTATGGATCACTGGTCAATGGTTTCTGCAAACAAGGCATGCTTGTGGAAGCAGAAGCACTCTTCCAAGACATGGTATCAAGAGGTATTCGACCAAATGTGCAGATATACAACATTCTAATTGATGCATATTGTAAACAGAAAGAGTTGCAAAAGGCTTTTGAACTGATTGAGGGAATGAAGAAAACTGGGATATCTCCTAGTATTGTGACTTATAATACTCTAATAAAAGGTCTGTCTCTCAAAGGAAATCTATCAGAAGCTCAACACTTGGCCCTCAGGTTAAGAGATGAAGGTTTAAGCCCTGATGCAGTTACGTACACCATTCTTATATCTGCCTATTGTAATACCAGCTCTACTGATAAAGCTATTGAGCTTTACAAAGAGATGGAGAAGCTAGGCCTCAGACCAACCTTGTCTACTTATCATGCCTTGATTAGTCAGATGAGCTTAGAAGGAAGGATGCAAGATGCTGAGAATTTATTTGAAGAAATGCTACAGAAGAAACTGCTTCCTGACAGGGATATCTATAGTGCACTAATGTCTGGTTATGCTAATTATGGACATCAAGAAAAGGTAGTTGTTTTACAAAAAGAGATGGAACAGAGGGGAATGTTACCTGATGTAAGGTAAGAAATGAAAAGAGGTGTATATTGAGCTGTAGCTGAAAGATATTATCCGAATAAAATATGCAGAAATCTCTGGGTGTATTTGGAAATCTCAGGAGAAGGTATGAGATGCAGACACAACTTGATATATGTATCTTCAAATTGATAAGAATCCTCTTAGTTCAACTATTTCATTGGATCTCTTCTTTAAATTATTGCATTTCTTGTGATATCCAATCTTTGCTCACCATTGCTAATTTGACATTGCAACATCCGTCACCAATAGAATTCTAATATATACCATTGGTCCCAACCCTAATTGAAGGGAAACATTTGATAGATTAGACATCAGCACTTAGAGTTAGAGTCTGTAGAATTGGTACCTATTATTTAAAAGGAGAATTATGACATGTTTCATCTTTTGTCTATCTTCCATCTCTCTTTAAGTTTTATTTACATTGAACCAACAACATGTTTCTCCTAAGGTTTTTAATTGGCGCCCAGGCGCTCGCCTAGGTGCTCGGGCGAGGCGAGGTGAGGCCCAAGCGCCTCACACAGCTTTCGGGCGACACATTTGACTGAATCACCACTTGGGCGCCTCGAGTGAGCACTCGAGTGAATTGTGACTTGAGTTCCTGCTTGATTCAATCAAATCAACTAAACCCTAACACTAAACCACCACCCCCTCAATGAGCGCCCGAGCGAATTGTGACCTTAGCTCCTGCTTGGTTCGATTGAATAGGCAAGTTGGTTCAATTGAACCAACTAAACCCTAACACTAAACCACCCCCCTTCGCGTGGGCTTGGCAATCAAACCAACTAAACCCTAACACTAAACCACCCCCCTCCTCGTGCGCTGGGCACAATGAAAACTAAACCCTACATCACTGCTCGACCCACCCGTGGTCTGTCGCCCAGTGTGCCTTTGTGCACAGCTCCCTTTGCCATTGCTGCCTTCGTGCGCAGCTCCCTCCACCGCCACCTTTGTCTGAAGCCCCTCTGCCACCGCCCTCTCCTTCCCCACCTTCCTCCATAGGCTGGTTACTCCTCTTATCACCTCTCTAAGGTTGATTAGCATTAATCCCTCTTTATAACCATTCTCAGTCCCTCTTTAAACTTTAAAGCTGTTTAGCACTGGTTAATCCTTGTTTGAAATTGTCTAGCACTGTTTAATCCCTCTTTGGAACTATTTAGCATTGGTTACTATTAAAAATATATTTTATATTTTAATATTCTGGAGCGCCTCAGATATTTTGGGATCTTGGCACCTGGTGCTTTTAAAAACATTGGTTTTTCTTCTAACATGGCCCTAAGCATGTCATCTTGGAAACATATAATATTTGGTGCAACAACAAGAAGTTATAATGCCCCACCTATTTAAGATCAACTATATGAATTTTTCCTACCATTGAGCTCTATTTATAGTAATATCACTAATCAAACTAAGAATAGTTAAATCTCTCTTATTGTTTCCAATAACAATTTTATGGGTTTTCCCTTTCCTATTCTCACACCATTGAAGTCTTAATTGAGACACCTTATTTGTCTGGGACATCTATATATGTATTGTTTGGAAATGACCGTTCAATTTTAAATAATTTTCTCTCATCTTATCTTATATTGGTGTGTATAATTGTTCATGAATGTAAACATTTTCTTTTCTATCTTCTATAGGGACCCACACACATCCATCTTGATATTCTTATCTCAACAAAACTTCTGTTTTTCCTAACTACCCAACATTGTGATCAATGTCACAAACATTGTTTGGATGAACTCTTGTATATATATATATATTTTTGTCAAAATGGGTGTCAACATGGTAGCTCTTTGCTCTTTGGAACATCTAGGTGATGAGATGCCTTGGGTTACTTCTAGTTGATGATCTAGTTACTTCATACAAACCTCCTTTTTTTTCGAAGTTGGAATTAATAGTAATAATGCCTAGGTGGAGTTTAGAAACTCCGTGCCATAATTGTGCATTCATATTGTTGTAAGCATGTCATATTAACAACTGCACCAAGGTATTCATAATTCATTCTAAAGACTCCATGTGCTTCATATAATTCCTCTTGGTTTGTATGATGATGTTGTCATGCATTACGGTGCCAACTTTAGCAGTCAAGGTGTTTGCTGTTTCTATAACCGTTGGACTTGTTTCTTGTGGCTACTTTTTTGTTACTTGTCCATAAACTGAATTAGCATTTCTTTTCATCTACAGGTGAGGTGATACGAGTCATCTGCAATTTGCTCATTGGCCTATATTTGCCTTGGCAAGACTCAGGTATCAGAGGGTAACCATGTTTGCTTTCGTTATTACCTTTGGATGTTATGCTTAGACTGGCCAACAGCATTATCTTGATTGAGGATGTCTTGAGAGCTTGTTTATCATCTAGTTCAAGCAAAATATGAAAAGATCAGCATGTTTCTTCCTTGGGTACTTTTTCTTTCTGAACATTGGAATTATCCACTCCAAGTCACTCATTGCTGCAGGGACAAGAAGCTTTATTTCTTGGATTTTTGCCATGGCACTCGTTCAAGAGTCTATCGATACATGGACCAAGGTAAATTGAGTGATACGCTTTGTACCTGTATCGTTCAATAAAGGCTTGTACTTTGGTATTGTACTAGTGTTTTTTTTTCAGTTTTTCTCAGGGTTTTCCAAAACTCGATTCGTACTCGGACACTCATACTACACAAGATTGTGAACCTTGGATATGAATGCAATCAGAAAGTGTAAGCAGATCACAAAGTGTTGATGCGTGGATGTAAGAATTGACGGCTGCAGCAACTTCTTACCAGTATGATGATCAGCAAGTCTAGCATGGCAACTATTGATGTTGGTATCAGCCTCTCAGATCACTGCACCAATTGGTGTAGCTTCAGCAATACTCTAATTGTTCATTGGTCTGATAATGGTGTAACAGATTCATTAGATAATGGAGTATCAGATTCATATTTTACCAAATTCACTTGGTTGAGGATCTAAATTATTGCTTATTCTTTTGGACTTCTCATGATAAATTCTTTATGCATGGGCGGTTCAAGCATTAGCACCACAAGCTGCAGCACCAGCTTTCCATACTACTGCTGATCTTGGAGTGATTGGATTTGCAAGTGCCAGTCGAAAAACATCGAGGAGGACAGAAATCAACCAACGTATTAACCGCAAAAGAAGAGAACGATGCATTTCTATGGTCAGAGGTCATGTAATTACAGTACAGTTGTTTTCTTCTTTCTCTTGGTCTAAGCTACCCAGTTGGGGCAAATCCACAAGATGCATCTAAGAGTCTTGGAAAGCTTGTAATCGATTGAGATCAGGTCGATCAGGCAATGTATTTGTAAACGTTTGGGTCCTCCCCGTCCCGCTCTAAAAATTCTCTGGTGATCAGATCTTCTATTCGTTGCTTGATCAATTTTACGTCAGGCTGCAAATTAAGACCACGACTTAATTAGGACAGTCTGAAAAGAGATGTCTTCTTTCTGAGACCTTTCTAATTAACACATAGTATTCCTATGTTTCGGTATACGATTCATCGGTACTATCTATACTACCTTGAACATGCGGCTAAGCTGTTGGATGCATTCCAACACCAACTGTTGATGACCCAAAGCCTTTCGACTTTTCATGATGCGCACGATGTAAGCATCAACAGCATATCTTCGATCTTTGTTGACATCTTCTATCACCTTCTTGTTCTCGTCCACCGGGGGAAGAGGTACCTGCAGTCGAATGAATGTGTCAATCAAAGAAGCAAAAAAACCAAAAAAGAAAGGAACTTCTTCTTCTTGAGCTTTCAAGAGGAATGTCATGTCCAGACCTTAATCCTTCTCATTTTGTCGGTGAATTTAGAATTGAACTCGAAGATGTCGTCGGGAGAGACGGTGTCTGTCATCGGCGCTTTCTTTAGAATCTTATATCTGGCACAAGAAAGCGAGTGAAGCACTCTGACCATGTCCTCATCGGTCAAGTTGAGCTGAGCTTTGATCTCTGCGTAGCTCAATCTATCTGCGGAGTTAAACAGCAGAAGAACTGCCGCCTGTTCACGACTCATGTGAATACTTCCAGTTAGCATCCATGTCTATTTTACATGATCAGAAACGAAAGGAATCCGATAGACACCTGATAAGTTGCCACAGTAAGCTCTATGGATTTGGCATCAAACTTGGCATTGATGTTACATGTCCCTAACGAATATATCCATGAAAGCTTTCTGTTCTTGGTGCTGGACTCATAAAACTTCTTGTAGGCTTCTATGCATTTGACCTGAAAGCAGCAACCAAGCATTCTTTTTTTGCATGTCAAATCCCTCGAGTTAAAGTTCATCAATTATAATTGCTTTTTTTGGGTGAAAAACTTGCAACAATCATTCATATCAATAAAATGGGTTTGCCTTACCATCTCATCGGGAAGGGTGAGATCAGATGATTTGTAACTTGGCCAGAATCCAGTCGTGAGAACACTGACACTGAGGTCTGTCCCTGGATGCGCATGGGGGTTCACGTCGAGGTAGTCCTCGAAACACGATTGGTTTTCTTTAGCAAGAGTTAGATCAGTCACCTGAGAGAAACAAATTTTAGTCTGCCAACCCGCATATTTAGTGCTAATCACCATATAAACAAACATGATTCTACTGACCATGCCCTCCATCTTTGAGCTAAACTGCCCTCCACATTGCTGCTTTAGGTACGTCAAAATGAGCCTCTCATGATCCTCGTTAGCATATCTGTCAAACAGCAACCTCCTCGCAAGCTTCTTCCTGCAAATCAATTTCGCAAATTCGAACATGACCGTAATGACAGACATCGTAAATAGCTCAGCATGCGACGGCCTTTATACCTGGAGAACTCAGCAAACAGATCTTTGTCATTGATGTAAGAAAGCAATTTCATGGCCTGCAAACACGGAAGATTTGTTCAGTTGCACTGTAGAAGAGAGACACTCATGTCAAAACAAGGCATTTACCTTCTCCAAAGTCCTGTCAATTTCTTCATCACTGAGCTTCTCACTTCCTGCTTTTCTAAGAACATTGTCGCAAAAGGAAGCCAGCATCTCGGCACTCGAGGAGCTCGCGACGCTCTTATTGCAGAAAACTTCAAAAGCCTCTTTGAGTGCCTAAAAGGGATACACAATATTTAGGCAAAGTTGATGACTTGGAACAGTGGTTGGTGCATGATAAACCAAACCTTGTTGAGAAGGGTGTGATTCTGGAAGCTTTCCTGGACATGTCCCATATACTTGTCATGCAGCTCAATAAGTCTTCTGATCAAAACCTGAAAATCCAAGAGGTTCATCGATTCATGATTCTCAGAAAGAAACCGAACCGATTGATCTGCTCAAGCTAATCGAGAGGTTCACGACGTACCAGCTGCGGCGAATCAGCAGCATCCCTTTTCTCTGCCTGCAAGATTTACATTGTCAGCGTTGTTAATTGGGTGTGCATGTCAGCAAGAACGGAAGTCCTAAAGGATGCTGATATTAAGAGTTGAAACAAAATAATCAATTGACTCTTACGGAGAGTGGGATGCATAACACCACAAACAACTAAGGATTCTTATGCTAATATTCAGCTACTGCAAATCTATGTGGTTTCAATGAATTTTAGTATTCTTTTTTTCTATGAGAAAGAGATAAATAAAATGCCTCGAAGGATTCCTCAAAACAAGTCAACTAAATATCTTCACTTCAATTTCTAGTGGATCTTGTTGTTGTTGAGATCAAATGACAGTCGACTTCTGCCGACATATCAAAGGAAAAGACTATGGCCACATACTCTCTTGCTACTCGCAGCATTCTCCGCCTGGCTGACTAGTGTTGTGCCTTCAGCTCTCACATGCTGCAGTGATGTTTCAATGACCATGAGATTCGAGTAAATAATTTACTGAAGACTGCATCAAATCAGAACATCATAAAACTGAGATAAACCTGCTTAAACAACTGAGAAACATGAGTCAGGCCTTCAGGTATTCTGCTGAAGAGCCTATACAGACGCTCGAGGTCATCCACCTAAAATGCAAATTAGAAGAATGGTCGTTAAGTTTCATAGAATCCTGAAAGGCAGAATCTATCTAACTCATCGGCATCTAAGAGGTAGAGGTACCTTGTCGTCTCGAAGTAATGCAATCAATCCAGAATTTTCCTTTTCTACAAGTTGGATTTCATTTACAGACAGCAACTGATGTTCCACATTCTATAAACAAACAATATGACGACTCAAATGAATTTATCCAGCTGAAAATATTCATCGATATTATCGAAATATACCTCTATCAATTTCTGTCTAGTGGTATGGTCCAAGTAATGATCAACCCTGTCCTTCTCCTGCTTCAAGCGCTCCTCAGCCTAACAAAAGCCAAGACGCTTTCAGCGTTAGGTGAGTGATAATTACCGCATGGTCGCGCAACGAAAGTACCTTCGACATGTATTCCGGGCATGAATCCTCGAGAATCCATTTTGAAGCTTTCCTGGAATAATAGGCAGCGGTGTCTTGAAGCAAAGGGGCTTCCAGGTCAACTTCATAATACTCTTTACTTCTTAAACCAATCTGAATGAAAATTTCCACGACACTGTTCAACAAAGGTCTATCTATTTGACTCCCCTCTCGCTCTTGATAAATCTGCTCGAAACACAGCGTAAATCAAACCCTGCCTGGATAAGCGTCGAACGTGTTCACTGCTCGAAAGGAAGAAAAGTGAATAGACTTACCAAAGAGATGACGGCATCTTTTATTTTTCCTTTCATCTCCTCATAAACCTATAACCACAAAACAAACAAAAAACAATTAACTCCCGCAGGAGACTCGAGCGCAATACAACGAAAGCAAACATGTTGCAGAGATGTGACAGAAGAAGGATGAAGGCGTACCAGGTCACGGAAGCAAGTAATCCCAGCTTCCTTGAGTGGAAGAAGTGTCTTCTTCTTGACAAAATAGCGATCGAGGTAATGAAAGAAACGCGAAAGCCATCTGACCATGACTTTGTAATTTAACCATCTCCGGACGAGTTCCTTCAGCAGATATTCATCGTGCTTCGACCTCAAAGAAGGTAAGACCTGATCGAAAGAGAAGAAGTTCTCGTAAGACTAGGACAAGATGACATTGATACAGACTTCTTTTGCAATTTACATGATGGAATGATCATATCGTATCCAAAATGCAAGTTCTATTTGAATCGATCATCAAACTTGCATCCAAAATGCACAGACGACAGAATTCTGCTTATTCCTCCTTTTTCTTTTATAGAGCTTCTGTTTCGCCAATGGTTTTACCTTTCACAAAAAGCGAAAACATGTGAAACCTATTTTAAGCATCTGCAAACGAAACTAAATCTGAACTCCGATGGTACTTATAATCGACACAAATGCATGCAAGCGACTAATAGTCAACCGGCCTACTCGAAATCAAGTTGTCTGAAGAGTACAAAAAGGGTAACTTATTCAAGGGGTGTCGAGGCCCAACTCAATTCCACCATCAAAGCTGAGCGGATTAGCACGGGAAAAACAAATCTTTTCTATTTCTTAAGATTGTGTAAATCCAGATGCAAGCGGTTCGAGCTCACCCTGGAATCCAGGTAGTCCATCAACGATTTCTTGTACTCCGCATATAACTTCTCACCGATATCATCGGCGGCTTTCATAGTGCACAAATCGTAGATAGTCCTGACATAAGAACGAGAGCAACAAATCCATCATCAGACGAAGGAACGATAAGAGCGAAAGTGAGAAGGAATCGGTGGACACAACGCACGTGCAGAGAAGCATATACTCCATCGTGTTGAACGGCATCTCGGGAAGGCCCTCCAGGATGTTCGTCAGCTTGGTGACGCTTTGCTTCAGCACCGCCATTCCCGCCTCAACATCCACCGTCTTCGGCGCATGAATCGGCATCCTGCCGAAGAACCACCTCAGAATCCAACCACAACGCCTTGCGGGAAAGAATCGGGATCCTTATACTACAGCCGAAATCAAGTTCGACAAACGTAGGAATATGGGACGGGAGACCCAAAACGAATGGCTTATTATATATAGGGGAGGCGTAGGCGTCTCCGTGCATGGAATCCAACCCACACCTGCAGCCGACCATTTGGTTATGGCAACTTCAGTGGGGGCTCTCCGTGTCTTTCTTTAGGCCCTCCCGAAAGTAATTTGGACAATTTTCGGCAAAAAAAACAATTCTTAAAGAGCGCCCCGTTTTTATTTTTATTTGCCTACAGATTGTTCTTTACTTTTTTTTTCTTTTTTTTAACATTAATCCCTTCTTTATTTTCCCTCCCCTTTTCTTTACGAATGGTTATTCTTTTTCGGTTTGATTCAATGCATTGAGAATCGGACGGCCTGATTTGATCGAACAAAATTGACAATAAATAAAAACTAACATTATAAAAATTTAAAAAATATTTCATAATGCATAAAAAAGTATAATTCAAGTATATATATCGATATTAATAATTCAGATTCTAGAATTGAGAATCAATTGTAATATTATTAAAGGATCAATCACTTCTCAACACGAACATCCTATTAGCTACGAGAGATCGGCTAGTATAATACTTACTATATAAAATTACCTGGTCAACATGACAATGATATAACGCCACTTGCGTGTGCCCAATTAATGTGACATTCGAAAGCTTAATTTTTTATTTCCCATTTTAGAATTTATAAATGGTGAGAACTCTAGGTATAGACTTATCTTTGAACTCTTGGAATTATATTTATATTCTTAAGATTTTCATTGGTTTAGATGTTAGAGGGATCTTATTGGATACATCATCCTTGTAGTAATTTTGTATGATCGTACGATTTGAAATGAATCTACTATCAAAAGAGTGAGACGTTGAGGACTGGTCAACTTGGATGTTTACAGAGGGCCGTTAATTTTTAAACATAATAATATTTGGAAAAAGGGCTACATCGGTTCACATGAAGTTGATGATCCTTTTTGACATTAACGTACTAATGTAAGGAGAGCCCAAAGAAAGATATCGTAAGGAAACTAAAATCAAAGTACCCCCAAAGAAAAGATTGGTCAGAAAACCCCGTTCTTGACTTTTGACATTATAACTAACATCGGTCTTAATTTCCTATTCCTCTCACTCGTAAAAGTGTTACAATCGAGTCAAACTTTACCTTACTAGTAATGACTCTTTTTTATTATTAAGTCGATATTTTGATGATAAAATCAATTGACAAACTCGGATAACTAATATTTTTGTAAGTATATTTATTATATAAGTGATACTAATGATACTTTAACAGTGTGGATCACTAAATGATCAAATAATCAAATATTGAGTCAAAGGATTGGACGTTAAGCAAATAATCAAACATTGTGCCAATAGATCGGACGTCGAGTTGAAGAATTGAGCATTGAACAATAGGATTAATTGATATCGTAGAGATTAATCAACATGCGAAAGGATTGTCAATGTGTCGAATGATCGATTGATATTTTGAAGGATCACTAATGTGTTAGAATCGTTAGTCGAAAAGCTACATGATGCAATTAAATTATAATTAGATTAAAAATATCTCGTTATTAGGTCAGTCAACTACTATGGGGTTTTCTATAAGCTATTTTGGGTCCTTACTAGGCTTGGCAATGGCACCACCTAACCTAAGTAGTCGCAATGCCCATACAAGTGGTGGTAGCACCTCCTAGAGCAATGATAATACCATCAATACTCTAGTTTTCAGTTTATTTTGATTGATATACTCCATGTTTAGGGGTGGTTGGAGCCTTTATAAAACTTCACCAGGTTGGTGATTTGAGGAGAGAGTAACATGTGTTCTTTTGCTTAAGTGTTAAGTTTGTCTTGTCAAAAATCCTCTTTTAAATTGTAAGGGTTGCTCATTATAAAGCGATGAATAATTCAAAGAGAAATACTTTTAACTGTAAGACTTACTACTAAGTCTTAAAAAATTGATGGCTTCGAATAAATAAGAAGCTCTTATAAATAAGAAACTGGTTTATACTTGTGCTCTTATTTAGGCACCTACTTGCTTTTTAATTACTCTTACATTTTTACTTAATTAGTTTTCAAAAAAAAAAATTAAATACACTTACACTAATCCTAACATCAACTATCCTAGTCTCTATACTCAATTAGGTATCTATTAGATCTCTATATCTGCCAAAGTTTCTTACAATTTATCCAAAAAATTCAAGTTTTGATAGGCATGACACAAACCCCTACCTCCCATAATTGGTGGCTACATAGAAATCAATGGGTAATCAATTATAGTTGTTATAGTTGTGGATCCAACTTTCCCTCATCGCAAGCAAGCACCAAGCGCCATCGTATCTTCCAAATGAGACATGTGACTTTTTAGAGATAGCCTACTCTGACAATAGTCCCCTTTTTCTTTAGAGATTCAATAGGAGCTTTTACTCTCAGCTTTCATCTTCCTAGCTGATATGCACGGATGTTGTGGAGCATATGACGAAACCCATCATATATGCAACCTATGATATACATAAATATCATATTGTTTCCATTATTTTATTATGATGAACTTAATTAGTTTTGCTTTGCCTAAGTCATGTGATACCCCTATAATATTCATCCGTAAAATATTAACCTTCCAAAACCCTTACATATGGACCTAAAAATATATATTTTAGTAAACAAGCAAACTATTCGACTCAAGATAGTACAAGTGCAAGTAAACACTTTATTTTAGCAACTAAAATGGACCAACCAATTAGATCAACCTAAATGAATAATAAAATATTAAAATATTAAAATAAATCTAAATTCTATTGAAATTTATAAAAATTCGAAATATAATATGGAAGGCATAAAAATAAATCCAAGTTATTATGTTTTAAATAATATCTAAGTATATATAAATAATAAAAAATTAATATTCTAGAGTTTGACAATCAAATTAAGACTCGATAAGATCACATGGTTTTAGGGCACTGAGATGGCATCTCCTAAGCTTGCCTAGTTAGTATGATAATAATGTGGCACTATGACATCCAAAACAAAATATTTTCCACTGATACTAATAATGTAGCTTGTGACTCTTTTGATATACACTCTCCGAATTAGACTTAAATTCTTAAACTTTTGCTTTCTTAAACATTAAATAAGCCTTACTGAGCACGTTATTGGTGTAGTCTAATAGAATCCTTGAGCTTATGGTTATGGCAACAAATCCAACCTACAGCTATAGCAGACCATTTGATTATGGGAACTCATCATTTAAAGTTGTCTTTCGTTAGGTCCTTTGCAACACTAGAAGAAACGAAAGGGTAACAAAATTAATTTAGAAAATTTTCAAAAAAAGAATTTTTAAAGGGCACTTCATTTTATTTTTATTTACCTTTGGAGCGTTCTTGACTTTTTATTTTATTTTAAGATGACTTACTTCTTTATTTCGCCTCCCCTTCTCTTTATAGTTGATTATGTTTTTGGTTTGCTTCAATGCATTAAGAATCAGACGAACCAATTCGATCAAACAAAATTAGTAGTAAAACATAAAATAATATTATGAAAATTAGAAAAATATTCTAAAAGGCATAAAAATATAGTTATATTATTATTATTTATATAGTATTTAAGTATATATTGATACTAAAAATTAATATCCTAGAATTTGTTTTCAATTGGAACTCTACATTTGACATCCAATTAAGCCTCAACACATGTTGTCCAATTAGCCATTTAGTCTTAGCTCTCATGGTGATGTATAGCACTGCCTAACCTTAGCCAGTTAACATGACAATGATATAGCACACTTCTTCAGTTTGCCTAATTGACGTGACATCAAAAGAAAATATTTTATGTTATAATCACCTTAGGACCTATATACATGCAGGCAATTCAAGATGTATGCTTACCTTTGAGCTCTTCTAATTAGACTTATATTCTTAAGGTCTTTGGTGATTTAGGCATCAAAGGAGTCTTATTGGGCATGCACTGATTTTGTATGAACTTATAAAAAAATATACTTTCAAAGGAGTAAGATGCATAGTAGCAGTCAACTCAAATGTTCTTGAGGGACCATCACACGGGCTACGTCTGGTCAAGCTCAACTCGAGGTGATGATGATTTCTAATACTAACACATTGATGTAAAGAGAGTCCAAAGGAAAAAAAAAAATATCACAAGAAAATTAGAATCAATGTGTCGCTAATAAGAGACTCGTTAGAAAATTTTTTTCTAGATATTCCACGTTATGACTAACCCTGACTTCCTATTTCGCTCTAAACTAATTCGATTAAGATATAATAATTACACTTATAAAGCTTACATTATGTAATATATAATTAGTTTATCTGGTACTTCGTCTAAACTTTCGACGTATCATCATTTTCTTCGGCGTATTGTCTAATCCATCGACATGTTGACCTCCTACAACATCTGATCTTCTTGATGTAATGTCCGATCATTTTGGCCCGATGCCCGATTTCTAACATGATGAACTCAAGCTTTTCATCATAAGATAAAGAAGTTTCAGTTAAGTCACATATCTCATCACTAAAAGTCATCAATACGTAGTTTGCTACTTCGTCTTCATTGGTTTGCTCTTCGTCTTCTAATACACTTGATTCATTCCAAGTTGTCTTGAGTGTCTTCTTCTTCTTTTGTGCTACAAGCTTTTCTTCGGTTGTGGACACTCATTTTTGAAGTGCCCTGATCTTTTACATTCATAATAAATAATTATATCCTTTTTAAGTTTATTTTTATTTTTAGATTTTTATCTTACAAAATTTATTTTATTTTTTTTCATAAACTTTTTAAATTTTCTTGTAAAGAGTGCTGTCATCATCATCACTTGAGCTTTCACTCGAATAGTCTTCTTTAGTTCTGAGTGCAATATCCTTCTTGTTTTTTGGAAAGTCTTTTTTTTATTCGTCATGTGCCTTACAAGTCATTTCATAAATCATTAATGATCATATGAGTTCTTCAAGAGGAAAGTTGTTTAAATCGTTTGCTTCTTGAATTGCTATTACCTTTAGATCTCAACTTTCTTGAAAAGATTTTAAAATTTTATTAACTAATTCAAGATTAGTATAACATTTATCAAGAGCTTTCAAACTATTGACAACATTCGTAAAATAGATGTATATGTCACCAATGGTTTCACTTAGTTTTATTCTAAATAATTCATAACTATGTACCAAAAGATTAATCTTATATTTTTTTACTCTATTTGTGCCTTTGTGAGTAACTTCAAGTGTGTGTCAAATATCAATTGCAATTTCACATGTAGAAACATGATTAAACTTATTTTTATCTGAAGCACAAAATAAAACGTTCATAGCTTTAGTATTTAAAGAAAATATTTTCTTCTCAAAATCATTACATTTAAAGAAAATATTTTTACAAACCACATTCAACGACATTCCATAAATTAAAATCCATAGAAATCAAGAAAATATGTCTTCATGTTTTCCAATAAGTGTAGTTTGTCCCACTAAATATAGGAGGACGAGTAATAAAGTGACCTTTTTTATTATAAAAAAAAGTCATTTAATATCTCTGGGATATTAAACCAACTGAGAGATCTAGGCTCTGATACCAATTGTCAGGATCGTAAAAGCACTAAGAGGGAGGGGCAAATTAGTTCTTTCGAAATAAAGATTTGATTTAAAAAAAATTTATCGATAAATCCATATAAGAAGTGCGTTGAACTTTAGAATGTGAGTAAGGGTAGTGAGCAACTAGATCGATTAGTAATAGCAAGGAAAAGCATAAAGAGAAATGCAAACCAAATTTATAGTGGTTCGGTGATCCCAACTTATGTTCACTCCTGATTCCTCTTCCTTCGAGGTCGTTGGCTTTCACTATCGATCTTCTTTTCAATTGATGAAGATCAAATATCCTTATTACAACTCTTTTCTTCTTTCACAAGCTTAGGAAAGAACCTTTGCACCTCTCTTTTACAACAAGACCTCACACCTCTCTTAAAATGACTTCTAAATTCAAGAAAGAAGAGATTCAACACTTTTCAATAGAATTTACATACTTAAAATCACAAGTTTTTCTTTACTCTACCAAGCAAGCATGAGTGGAGTATTTATAGACCCTAAATGACTTTAAAAATGGATCCAAAAGTTTAAATCTCTAGGTTTTCAAAGTGCTAGTAGTACTACCGCCTACGTTGGGTGGTACTACTGTCTAACAGAGCTTAGGAACTAGGGCTCGGCAGTACCATCGCCTGCTTGGGCGGTACTACCACATGAGAGCTTGGGAATCTGAGCTCTAGCGGTACCATCACTTGCCTGGGTGGTACCATCACTTGATAGCCTGGGAACCTAGGCTCTAGTGATACAACCACCGGCCTAGGTAGTACCATCGCCCAACCCAACTCTAAGTTACTAAATTAGCCTTTCAATAGGCCTAATTTAGCCTTGGTTCAGGCCCAATGGGCTCCTGATCAAGTTAGCATGGTTATGCTCCAAAACTAACTCAATTAGACACTTAGACGACTTCGATAAAGACTTAACCATTACAATCATGAAACCTACGTTGTCCAACATGTCATATGTTCATTCGCACTTCGTCCAATCCTTTAATGTATCGTCTTTTCCTTCGGTGTATTGCTCGATCCATCGACATATTGACCTCCCACAATATTCGATCTTATTAGCACAATATTCGATCCTTTCAGCCCGATGCTCGAACTTTGACATGATGCTCTCCGACCCAACGTATGATTCTCCTACTTCAATGATTTGCCTTTTTATGATCAAAGTTTCTCATGCGTCACTTTTCTCAAATGCTTATTAGTCTATAAACTCATCAATTGATTTCATCATTAGAATTCGGGATTCAATACAACCCCGCTAGGTCCCCCATGTTTGCATGTCAAGTGTTCCCAAGTATACTTATTCCACTATGATACTATCTATCACATAGTTAGTTTTGTTTAAGTTGTGTCCATCCGCAAAGGATCAACCTCCCTTGATATTTCTTATGGTCTCTTAAGGACTTACAAAGATGAAGATAGGTTAAAGGAAGCGTTTAACTCAAGATCCCACAAGTAGACATTTCGATAAATACTTGATAAAAAATATAAATTATAAATATATACTTCACAAGTTATAAATAGTCATATGACAAGGGGTCTAAGATGGTCCACCATGACCAAAAGTCCCCACATGACATTATTGTGAAACAAGACAATGAATCAACTCTACTCCAAATGCCCATCCAGCCATGTGCCACCCGGATAGCTTATGGGTGCTAAATTGGTTGACACTCCGTACTACTCTACAAAGCTAGTAAACTTCCAAAATGATTGCTTATATGACTTATTTTTAGGTAATTTTATCTTTGCTCTGTTAGGATCAAGAGCACTAAGAGGGGAGGGGGGGGGGGGGGGAGAATTAGTGCAGTGGAAAACTTTCGACGATTAAAACTGCGTTCGTACGATAAAAGTGATTTCGGTAAGAAAGCTGATTCGTAAATCACTTTAACTTATGATCAAGCGAGATGCAGTTAAAGCAAATATATAGAGGCGATTTACAGTTAAGATAGACAACAGGTTGTAATAGCAAACTAGAATACGACATTCGTATGATAAAAGCGATTTCGGTATGAAAGCCGATTCGTAAACCACTTTAACTTGAGATGAAGTGAGATGCAGTTAAAGCAAAGATATAAAGGCAGTTTGCAGTTATGATGAAAATCAGAATGTAAGCGCAAACTGAAATATGGTGTTCGTACAATAAAATCGATTTTCGTCTTAACGTCGATTCAGAAAATACGTAACTATGAAATACGTTTGTAAATGAGCAGAAGGCAGTAAGCTATTGAGGAGGTTTGCAGTAAAGATAAGATGCTCAAAGTAAATGCAAACCGAGATTTAGAGTGGTTCGGTCAATCTTGACCTACATCCACTTTCGGCTTCCTCCTCCGATGAGGTTACCGACGTCCACTAGAGGCCTTCCTTCAATAGGCGAAGGCCAACCACCCTTTTACAGTTTCACTCCTTTTGACGGGCTCAGGAGACAACCCTTACAGAATTTTCTTTCCTCTCCT